>JAXGGA010001897.1:122500-136797 GCA_038373865.1 Uloborus plumipes
TGATCCAAAGCTATCTTTACCAATAGTAAAAGTTAGAGACAAAAGCCATTCATTCTAACAAATGATGCGTGTTAGACCTGTAGCACATTAAAAATAACGTAAGGAGCAAAATAAATTTAGGACTTCCATCCACTAAGAAATCTGGGGGAGGGTGTAGTATTTAAAGGCAAACAAAGTGCGTGAATTTTACTTTCGAGTCCTTGAGAGCAGTTATTTTGTTGGATTTTGTGGGTATATGCGATACTATTATTAAATACCTTCGAATGGGGCTTAAAAAAAAAGAACGTTAAATGAAACAATAGTCAGAAAAATATAAACCTGCTAAAGTTCTGTATAAATCTACCTTTCTATCGCTATTCTTACTAAAATTAGTAAAATGCATGATTACAATAAGTCAAACAGCAAAATGATAAACATTATATAAATGCAGAAAAATATGTTAACTCACTGACTTCCACTTGTTTATTTTTATCATGTTTTCAAACCTCTATATCTCGAAGCTTCCTCTTATCTCGTATTTTTCTTCTGTTTCGTGATATTCAAGAAAGATAGGTTCCACAGTATTCAGTTAAACGGAAAAATAAAGCATTAAATAAAATTCCTTATAGAATTAGAGATATTTTTAGCGAACCATTAGCTTGGTTAAAAAAAATAGTATCACCGAACTTGAAATAAATGTGTGAAAATGTTTTTACTACTGAATCGCCTAAACTTAACAAATACTCAGAATTAATCTTGCATTCTCAATATAGAGATGTAACACTGCTTCAGTTATGATTCAGTTCAAAACCCACCTTTTCCTTTCAGCTTTAGAATCTTTACAAATTTTACAGAAAGCGAAATATACTTATCAAATGTTAGGCTTTTTAAAGAAGAGGCCTATGGTAGTAACGCCTAATACGTATAGTAGGCATATCATATAATATGCCTATTAAAATTAATGGGCTATAATTATTATAGGCATATTAGAAATAGGCATATCATAGGCGTTGGGCATCATTCAACAATTTCTAGAGACATTTGCTAAATATGTGCAAGGAAAAGTGTGTGGGTGAGAGAGAGAGAGAGAGAGAGAGAGAGATATTCCTAAAGGTATAAAATATTTTAAACTTGCATCTGTCAAAATTTGACTTTCCTTTAATACATAAAATAAAGTAATGTTTCATGTTGCTTTTGAAGAATACGTTTTCTTTGTACGTTAAGTTCGAGTTTCGTTTACAGGAATAAATGAATACACCCTTCAACATTACACAAAAACGTGAGAAAAATGCAGGAATGCATTTTAGAATGCACTGTACATTACAAAAATCTACGTTTAACCACTAATTTCTTTGTTTAACATGCAGACATTTGGATATTACTCTATAGACCTAATGGCATACATCATTATCAAAACCTTATTGAAGTAAGGACTAGAAGCACACTTGTTCAAAACTCTTATGGGTATACCGAAAAACATATTTTATTTTGTAATTTAATTCAAAAGCTTGTTTTACTTGAGTTAGGTAGTTCTTAAATTGTCTTTAAAGATAAGTATAAACTATTGCAATTTATAGTTTAAATTTCCTTTGTAAATGCAACTACTATTGCAAAAGATAAATAAAGGTTAATATTGCTATTTTTCAGAGTAAAATTAAATTAAAAACCTTTTAAATTTTACAAATATCTTTAAAATGAAAATAAAGGTTCCAATTCGCTATTTGAAACGCTACAAACCTGAAAAGCTACGGTTACAGTTAAGTGTTGCAGTTGTAGTTACAATGTTCATGTAAATACAGAAAAATAAATAATTTTTTTGCAACTCTTTAACTCGCTATGTAATTGTATATGTCTGCAATTATTTTTCGAAAATTTCCTTTGAAATCGCATAACTTCTGAATTTAAAGGAGTAAAGCAAATTGAAACTGACAATTTCTCCTTTATTGTCCTCCTTCGTTACATTACTCTCTAACCTCGTACACTGCTGCCCTCTATCTATATCGATTTTCGTATTCAAATATTTTGGCTCTCTAGTGTAAAAAAATCGATGCAATCTCAGTGAACTCCGCCTTTTCCTTCATATGATTACACTGTGGTTCGCTGAGAAATAATCTATGATAATTTAAGCAGAAACTCTTTAAGAAGGGGTAATTTGGCACCAGATAGTATAAATTTTATGCTTGCTTATGTTAAAGAAAACTCTTTTAGCTTTAGTAAGATGTTTCTACGACTGGTTCTTTAAAATTTTTTAAGAAACATTTTTGATCAAAAACGAAATTAATTGGATTAATTTTCTTTTAATAATTGTTAATTAATTGTTCCAATAAATTGGAAACTAATCGAAACATTTAAAAAAATCTGAAAAACATTGATAAATTTTGCTGTTTCATGCGATTTGTAATCATGGGTCTGCACGACATTACGAAGCTCATTTGCATTCTGAGATAGTGATAAGATCTGCGGTATCAGAGGAAAAAAAATCGGCCAATGACGGAAAACTACAGTTGAAAATAGAAAATAATTTGAACTGCAAAGATAAGAAGCTTTTACTATGAAAAATTCAAACTTTTAGTTTTAGTTAACTGTTTCACTAGGTAGATTAATCTCTTGAAGAACTTTTGCTTTGGAACTTAGCGAATATTTTTTTTATTAAGTAATATTGACAAAGGTTAATACACACAAAAAAAAAGAGAAAAAAAGTTTGACTTTGAAAGGCATGCTATTAAAAGTATTTATCTAACTACCCAAGTAGCACACTTCGTTTTTTACAGGTTGTAAAATTGTTATTAACGTTGTGACTACGGATTAAAAACGTTTATAAAACGTTTAAACGTTTTTTGTGCTACCTGGGCAGGTTCTTAGTGAACTGTTTTGTAAGCCTCAAAGTATGTTTTTTTTTCTTTTTCTGAAGTTTAATATTTTGTTATTGTCATTTAATCAAGCCTTTAATATAGATTTCCTAATGTGAAAAAAAACTTGCAAAACTTGATAAAATAAAAGTGGCTTTTGTATAATGAGATGGTTAATGGGTAGCCAAAATGTTATTTAATTTTAAATTACTTCTCATTTGAAAGGATGTTACCTCAGTTTTCTAATCAACTACTTCTAACATAAGTTTTCGAATATAGGCTAGAAAAAATATTGTATAAGTAGATTGTATCAAGAATAGTAAATGTTCTTATAAAAAAGGATTTTTATTATTCTTTCACTTCTATGATAGCAAAATTAGAGTAAAAGTATGAAAGTGAATTTGACAATTCTAAATGAAACTTGAAAAGATTAACGCATTGATAGCACTTTATATTTGTATAATTATTATAATATTATGAATAGTTTTACCACTAAAACATAAGAAAAAAAAATCCAACTGAAATTTTGCTTTTGTGATCAGAAGAACGAAAGTTGAAAGTTAAGCGAAAAATACACGGAAACACCCCGTGTATTTTTCGGGTGATTACTTTTTTTAAGATAAAAAAGAACATTATGTTTCAAATCCCTGGTATATTTTAACAAATATTCTACAAACTGAGGACAATAATAGACCTGAACGAATTTATTCAGTTCATCTTTATTCTGGTAACATTTCCCATTTACGTAAATATTACGCACTAAAATGCAGCATAAGTTCTCATTAGAATTGAGGACGGGGTTTTTAGCAAGGGGGTTTAGCGGGGTTATTCATTTCAAGGACATTAAATCATGCGTTTTTGTAGCTCGAGGATGTAAGCGGAAGCGTTGTTGTATTGGAAAAAACAAGTCATCTCCGTTTGTGATGAAGGGTGCCCCTGGCAAAATGTTAAGGCCAATAGTAAATCTTAATCATCCCAGAATGTGTTTCTAATTTAAAAACACATAATAACGCGTCCTCCTTTAAAATGACCCTTTATGAAGAGCGTCTTTTCTTGCCGTATACCATAATTGTAGTATCAAATTATGGTATTTAAAATTGAAAATAGTAATACTCTTGTATGATATAAGTAAATATATGAGTTCAGGAATGAAATGCCACACTCTCTTCTCTCTCTCTCTCTCTGCATTTCAGCCATAAAATAATCAAATGTTTCACTATACACTGAGGGTCAAAATTGATTGTACATCACGTAGTTGGATATAACCATGTAGGGTAAGACGAAAAACACTAACTAAAACTGATTTTTAATTTTCACTAATACTAATTTATCATTTTCTCCTTTAAGAAATTTCCGTTTCAAAACAAATTCATTATGCTTCAACCAAACGGATTGCTCACGATTCAAAATTTAAATACTGATGTATGTTTGGGTGAGCAGAAAAAGGTTTTTTTTTCCCCATGATTTCGTTGACAGATAACGCGGGACAATAACCATTAATGGACGACAATGCAACACTAGCAACGGAAACTAACAAATACCCAGATATCAATTCATTGTTATGGAAATGAACGGGAAAATATGTTGAAATTGAAAGAAGAACCAAGGATTAACATATTCGAGGGTTTAAGCTCTTTCAAAAGTAATTTTTGTGCTACTAATGGAACGACTGCATTGGATACTCAACCAATAACACTAAACCATGAATGTTTTTCGTCCGAACTAACTGAAATAAGTATATAGTCCGGAAGCTAGCGACAGATTTTGTCTTCCATTTTATCCCGGCTAATTTTCATTTCTGCAGTAGATGGGATCTTTTTATAAAATGCCTCGGCACCCCAGTTGAAGTCCACGATGCTTTATAAAAACGTCCCATCTACTACAGAAATTAAAATCAGCCGGGATAAAATTGATCACCAACGTCTGTCACTGGCTCTCGAATTTAATAGCATCTGAAACAGTTTTAGAATCTACAGTCAGCTTTACAAGTATTATACTAGCCGTGAATAGAAATTATTATGAAATAATGACGGAATCTGCAACTGTGTAGCTGTGTAGATAAAACTCTCTTTTGAGAAAGCAGAAAATTTTGTACTTTCCCTGTTATTTGGTTAAGACCCATTATTTTATAAACCGAACAAAAAAGAGAAATTTTGGCAGTGACCATTTTTGATTTTCCTCATATTTTTATATCTCATAGTAAGTCTTGAGAGGTGAACATTCTGAAATTTGTAGCACTTAAAAATTTTTTTATTCGCTCGGTAAAAATTTCCAAAGATTGATGTTTTGTAGCACTTTTTTAGTAAAACGACTAAAAGAAGCATTTCAGTGCGCTGTAGTTCTTTACAGGAATGCCACCCCCAGGTTATGTTTACATTTATTGATTGTATAGTGTCTGGTTATGAGGACCCCATAGTTACTTGGGTTGGGTGTGTTGCTTTCTTTAGTTAAGGGGCCGCAAAGTATGGTTTTTAGTCCATTTTCGCTCAACTTTGAACTGCGTTATTTCCCCTTAAAAATAACCCCCCGAATTTTCTTTAACATATACTTAAAGTTTATACTATGAAGAGAATATGCGGTACGAAAACTGTTTAATATCTCATTGCTTCGAAGAAAAAAATGCTAAGATATTTAACAAACTTTCAAAATTTGTGGCTTTTTGATCTCATTTAACTCAAAACAGCAACCCTAGAAAAAATAACTTTTATGAATTATGGAACCTACAGATATGTAGAATAACCTAAAAAAGAAAGTTGCGCGGGGTTTTGTCTAGTTTTCAAGAAAAAATTTTTTCTGTAGCTCATTTTAATGCTTTTTTCTCATAGTAAAATGTGTCCATCAAATAGGTCAGATCTGCTGAAACTTTAAGTATATAGTAATGATGTATTTAAATTTGTATAGGGAAAGAGTAAAGACACTTAATTTGTCTAAATTTTTTGTTTTTTTAATTTTTTTTAATTGCAATTAACTCAAAATACGTGAAATCCTGTGAGAACTATTGAATGCACATATTATTAGCTTTGAAATATTGGAAAAAGTAAATTCGGTGAGGTACCTTCAGTGGGAGGTCACAGTGACCCCCGAAAAATTTCATGATCGAAAAATTTTGCTAACGATTCGGCAAATTTTTCGAAGCCGAAAAATTCTCTTCAAAGCAATGAGATATTAAACAATTTTCGTACCACATATTCTCTTCATAGTATAAATTTTCAGTATTTATAAAAAAATTTCGGGAGAGGGTTGCTTTTAGGGGGAAATAAAGCAGTTCAAAGTCAAGCGAAAATGGACAAAAAACCATACGTTGCGGTCTCTTAACTAAAGAAAGCAACACACCCCAACATAACTATTGGGTCCTCATAACCAGACATTATACAATCAATAAATGTAAACATAACCTTGGGGTGGCGTTTCTGTAAAAAACTACAGTGCACTGAAATCCGTCTTTCAGCCGTTTTACCAAGAAAGCGCTGCAAAATATATAACTTTGAGAATTTTTACTGAGCGAACATTTTTTTTTTTTTGGGGGGGGGGGGGCTACAAACTTCAGAATGTTCCCTCCTCATGACCTACTTTGACATATAAAAAAAATGAGGAAAATCAAAAATGGTCACTACCACACCTTGTCTGAATTTCAAACTAATGGCTCTTATTTCTGATCTGTTTTAGCTTGGTTTTGACTGAATAAATTAAAATGGCAAAAACATTACTTTTGCTGTTTAAATTTAAAAAATATGATTAAAAAGATTTTAAAAAAAACCCCAAAAATTTGGCGAAATTCCTGCTCATTTATGGCAAAAATAGGCGTTTTACCACACACCTCAAAATTGTTGGAGGAATTAAGTGCTACCAGTGGCACTTTTCCTCACTACCTTTCATTGAAGATACCGTAAAGTCGGGTTACTTGGACCCTAAGGGGTTACTTGAGCCCATTACAGTAAAATGATAAAATCTAGGTTTGGTACTTATTAGTTGAAGACTTGCACGTAGTTCCTCGTTTCTCCTCTAGGTAGAAGCACTCTGCAGTCTCTAATGCTAGTACCAAACCCAGATTTTATCATTTTACTGTGGGCTCAAGTAACCTCCTTGTGGGTCCAAGTAACCCGACTTTGCGGTATATTTTTTTTAATTAACTTTGCTAAAACACATAAAAAAACAGCATTTGATTGAAACTTCAAATCAATTGCATGCAAATCAAAAAATCGTCCATTGTTTTAAAAAACTTTTTGCGCCCTTTACTCTATTTATCATCATTTCTCTAACTACCCATAATCGAAATCGGGGAAAAAAGTGTTTTTTGACCCTCCCAACTGTACATGAGCCTTTAAATTTTGAATCATTAATAATTCATTTGGTTGCAGCATAAATAATTGTTTTTGAAACGAAATTTTCTTTCAGGAGAAAGTGGTACAATAGTATCGGTACTTCATTTATTTTTTCTTGATCTGTAATCCTTGTCCTGGTAATTATGGAAGATTTTACTTTATTGAAAATGTCCAAATTTAGCTAAAGCTAAAAAAAGGACACATTTCTTAAAAAACAAATCTTGATTGAAAATAGTCTATTTATTAAAATTACACTTTTCCGACTACAATAATAATAAAAATCAAATAAATAACGCCAATATTCTCCTAGGTGTGGCGCTAGTAGTTCAACATGATGTCACAAGCTGATATGATTCTGAGAAGAATTCTAACATCCTTAGCGTTGCTGGCCTATACATAGTTTTCAAGTGCACATACGATAAAATTACGGGTATTGCATTACTAAATTTAGTACTTTCTAAATGGATTACCTTTTCGAAATATCTGGTTGACCTGAGATGACACAAGCGATATAGCTAG
This sequence comes from Uloborus plumipes, assembly GCA_038373865.1. NCBI lineage: Eukaryota > Metazoa > Arthropoda > Arachnida > Araneae > Uloboridae > Uloborus > Uloborus plumipes. The sequence goes on from JAXGGA010001897.1 coordinate 130,170, forward strand.
CTTTGTGTCGTTTAACTAATTTTCTAAACTGTGTATGATGAGTCTAAAGCACATGAACGTATTTATTTTTGCTGGAGCTTTCATATGGATAATATCAATTGACGGAAAAGGTTAGTATGTTTAGATATTAGATATGTTTTTGCACTTTAGGTTTCGGATAAGTGGCAGTGTAAGTTACTTTTATTTTGAAATATTCTTTAATTTATTTATTTTTAAAACGGAGAAAATTGTGACAAAAGTGTTGAAGTCAAAAATATAATGAATGAATACAAATGACTTATATCAATTATACTGATTTAATGAATTTTTAGAGCTTTGATATTTAATGATACAAAAAATATTTACTGTTGGAATATTTTTTTTAATATCCAAACGTATGAGAAATCTTTGAAAAATATACATTTAATCTTTATGGAAGTAATAATTCTGATTTTTGAATATCTGATATTGGGTAAAACATTTAAACATTTTCGAAGAAAGATTAAAACTGCTTTAAAAATGAATAAAAAAATATCGGTAAAGGAGCAATATTTTTTCAAAGGTCAAACACAATTTGTTATAATTAACAAAAAGGTGGATTTTTCTAAATCATAAACATATGTATAGCGTATAAGAGCACTTGTTAGAACTGAGTTTATGTTTTTGACTTTGTCATCAACATACAAATCGTGGCCAGGAAGCAATTATATTTCACAACACAAGATTCCAAACGATCTTGCGTAGGTCGTAGTTCGACTACTAATATTTGAATTTATTGTGGAACGAAATACAAGTTCAAAACGTTTAGCTTTTCGTAACGTTTAACTTATGGTAACATATAAGTCTGTAACATATAAGCATCACTTAAGCAAGTAGGTATGTAATAAATTGTTAAGTATTTATTTACCTGTCAAGTATCTTACCTGTCAAGTATGTTATCAAACATGTAACATATTTGGTAGAAAATACATATTAAAATACCAAAATGTTATTTTAAGAAATGCGTTTAAAAGTTACATGCTAAATATTTTTGACGATTTAATAGTAACAAATGTTTACTCATACATCTTGATTTCAAATTTCAGAAACTCCAAAAATTCAGCCTTTTCAAGTACCTGATATTATTAAAATTGGTGACAAAATTAACATACCATGCATGGTCACGAGAGGAAAATCTCCTTTCCAGTTTAAGTGGCACAAGAACTCAGAACTCTTAAAAAAAGGGCAAAATATTGAAATCATTGAAAGCAGCGATTTTTCAAGATTGATAATTGACCCAGTCAGTGAAAAATCTTCTGGAAATTATACTTGTACAGTCAGAAGTACAAATGGATTCGATAGTTTTTCAACATATTTTAATGTAAAAGGTAAGTTATTGATAATTTATTATTTTAAGTAACAATTTACTTCAATCTTAGTACACATAATTTAACATTTGTGACCTATCTAGGTGAATCTATATCATTACAAAACCTAATTTTATTAATGCGATGATGCAAAATTTATGAACTTCGATAAAAGGTTTACCAAAGAGAGAGAAATATATTCATGTGTAAAACGTAAAAAAAATATTAGACTGAGAATTTAACTTTTATATTCGAGTAACAAAAAAAAAAAATGCCCAGTTTAATACTCTACTTTTCTTTAATTATTTCAATTTTAGTTATTTTACATTTCCTCTATGTTACATTAGTATATAGTCATTAATTTTATGGTTTAATACGATTTTGCATTTTTTAAATCTCCTTTTTTTCAATGAATGATTATAAATTTTTTGTAAAAGCAATAAAAATTTTGTCCATAATTCTAGAAAATTCAAGAGAGTTTAATTTTCATATTAGAATAAAACAGAAACCTCACTCAGTTTAACGCTCTACTTTTTCTCACTAATTTTAATTTTATACATTTAATATCTTTGTGTTACATTGATCTAGTGATCAGTTTTATGGTTTTAAACGGTTTTGCCATTTGCCATTTATATTTTTCTTCAAATTATGTACTTTTTGTAAGAAGATGAGGGTTATTAAGACATTTACTATGAAAACCATTTCTGTCGTTGAATTCTCAAAAGTTTTCTTCGTGATTGGATGCTTTTTGGTAGAAATTAGAAGAAAGCAATTAGAAAACGTTAAGATTTATTATTTCGATAACGGGGAGGCAATGCACATTGATTTCTGCCTTATGAGGGACTTAAGAAACAATGATTGAAGCAAGGAAAATTGTGGCATCAAACAGTATTACACGAAGAGTGATCTAGCATAACAATTGCAAAAGTCTACTTCCTGCAAAAATCAAAACGGTATAGGTGTTTGAAATGAAGGGGACCCAGTTTTTGAAAATCAGAATTTTTCAAGTGTTGTATTGAGGGCAGGTTATGTCTTTAGGTCGGAGTATTGCATTGAACTAATCTGGAAAGGAACAAATGGAATCCTCCAGGAAACTCCGTTCATATTCAAGATCTCCCATTCTTGAAACGTTGCTAAAGTTGGAAAACTTTTCCGAAAATGTCGCCAGAAATATAGATTTACGTCTTGATAATACACTGCAAAAAATAAGCTGCATAATACTAGCAGCAGAGGTAGCAGTTTCAAACTGTAAAATTCACAGTGATAAACTGTAAAACCAGCAATTTTAGTTTTTCGCTATAAAGCAGCTATTTTACAGTTTATTCCCACAATTTCAGTTTATTACTACAAAATTGGCTGTAATATTCTGTAAAAACAACAGTATATTACTGGCATCAGAGGTTCCAGTTTAAAACTGTAAAATGCAGAGTAATAAAATGTAAACTTAGCAATTTTAGCTTATTACTGTAAAACTAGCAATTTTGCAGTTTAATACGGTAAAATTAGAAATTTTGCAGTTTGTTACTATAAAGTTAGCTGTATTATACTGTAAAAACAACATCTATTTTTTATAGTACAGAGAGACGAGGGCATATGGTAGTCTTCAAAATCATGCTTCACTATGCTCTTTTTATTCTTATTTTTTATACTTTATTACCATAGTACGGGGGTTGCCTGGTGAGTATCTTCTACTTATATTAAAAACTGAGTATCTTTCTATCTATCTATGTCACGCTTCTTTCTCCTGAACGCCAACGAACTGAAAGTCGAACCAGGTACCGATAGATAGGTAATTTTTCAAGCTTCATTAGTTTCAATTCATATAATTATACGATTTTAATTAGCGAAGATATCAATTAATAAGTAATCAAATTTAAAGCGATTAAGCTTAATAAATGATTAAACTTCCAAGACATTTTTTCTTACCGTTGCCATTTTGAATTAAAACGTTAATTAAATTATTGAACTATTTAAAATTCCAAGATATTTATTTCTTTCCGTTGCGATTTTAAGGCAGGAATTCAAGTGAAAAACGGACGATCGCAACTCACCAATGCAATCGCAAATTCCAAAATTTGGATTCAAGTGAAACGAATTCACTTGAATTCGACTTACAGTAGCGGTTGCAATATGCGATCGCCTCGAAGCGACTGCAATGGTGTTTCACTTGAATTCGGCCCTAAATTAAAACGTTAATTAAATCGAACTTTTTAAAATGAAAGAGTGTTATTTTTTTCCATTGTCATTTTAAATACGTGTTATAACAAAGTTCTAACAATTGTTTTTATTCTAATTATTAATGACATATTTTTTCTCAGGTACCATTTTGAAAATGTGTTTTTAAATAAAATTGCAATTGCTGTTTTTAGAAGGGACTTTTTCTGGCTGCGATCCATAAGTAGTCAAATTTAAAGCGAATGTTTAATAAATAAGTAGTCAAATTTAAAGCGATTAAGCCTAATTAATAATTAAACTTCCAAGACATTTTTTCTTACCGTTGCCATTTTGAATTAAAACGTTAATTAAATTATTGAACTATTTAAAATTCCAAGATATTTATTTCTTTCCGTTGCGATTTTGAATTAAAACGTTAATTAAGTTGAACTTTTTAAAATGAAAGAGTTATTTTTTTCATTGTCATTTTGAATACGTGTTATAACAAAGTTCTAACAATTGTTTTTATTCTAATTATTAATGACATATTTTTTCTCAGGTACCATTTTGAAAATGTGTTTTTAAATGAAATTGCAATTGCTGTTTTTAGAAGGGACTTTTTCTGGCTTCGATCCAAATATTAAAAGAACTTTTTCGTTTAGAATTTTGCAATTAATTTTACTGGAAGAAAGCGGTTTGGAAATAATTGTTTTTGGAAAGGAATTTTATTTGTAATTTAGGGAGAGTGCTAAGTATGCGCTACTTGACATCGTCTTTATTTTTGAGGAAGCATGTGCAAATAATTCGATTGATTCTTTGATGCAGGAAAGCTTTTTAGCGAGCCGCTTTAGCGGGGAGTAGTTTATTAAACTTTTCCTTGGTACTTTAAAGGCGAGCCGCCTTGGCGGCGAGTAGTGAATTGAAACTTTCCTCTCTACTGTAAAGGCGAGCCGCCTTGACGGCGAGTAAACTGTTTAAACTTTCCTCACTTCTTTAAAGGCGAGCCGCCTTGGTGGCGAGTAGTTTTCTCAAACTGCCTTCACTACATTACAGCCCGTGCAACGCTGGGCTACGCAGCTAGTCTTCATTTATTGACCGTAGCTTACATTCAAATCAATCTTTGAGAAATTACAATATTAGTACATTTTATCAAAGAGTTTTTTTTTTTTTTTTCATTAGTAAGCGTCGGTTTTAAGGATCCCTCACAGAAATATATTTCTCGTGGTCCTGAAATATTTCTCTAAATGCTTTCTATCTTTTAACATTGCATTTTATTAGTTTAACAGCAATTGAAAAATAAACATCAAAATCACTACCCCCCCTCCCCTTCTCTAATCAAAATAGTTACAAAATTCCAAATTTCAATATCAGGTAAAAAGTCCTTTACACCAATAGGGAAATTAAGATCATTTTTTAAATTAGGTACTGCTAAAGAACAGTTACTCAAATGTTTTCTAATTATTTTATCTCTTACATGCAATGTTTATGTAATGAGTATGTTAAAACAATATTACACTATTCAATTTCGAGCATATAAATTTAGCACCACCATCTTGGATAATAGAACCAGAAAATAAAGAATCAACAGAAGGAAACACAGCAGTTTTTCACTGCTTGGCGAACGGTTCTCCAGTGCCTCGAATTCAATGGAAGTTTATAGGTATATAAATCTTAAATATAGTTTATTGAATAATTCATTGCCTGAAAGAGAACGAAATTTAAAAACAAATTTTTTTGCATAGTTTCAAACAAGTTTTAGCCTTTCAATGTTTTAAACAAGCTTTAGCACTATGTGTACACTTATCTTTATTTAAGGCACAAAAATCCTTAAATGTCAGTAAGATTGGCGTGTGCATACTCCTATGATTCTTATAGGTTAAAACTCGTGTATTATCCGATGTTTCTTGTTTTTTTTTTTTTTTTCATCATTTTTAGTTCTATGATGTTAATAAAAAACGTGTTACATTATCAAAAACTTTTCAACTACCATTTTCCTTTAGCAGCTGGGAGGTGGTTTTATACATTTAAATAAAAACAGGCTTTTATGTTACACAAATCAAAATTGAAAAGAGTTTTCTATTACTAAACATAGCAAAAACTTACCATTTTGAATCAGTGCAACTAACTACCCTGTCAGAAGATGTTTATTATATATAATTGGGGAAAATTCAACCCTTTCCTCTGAGATCGTATTGTACTATTGAATTGAATTGTACAAAATGGTACTTTTCCAACAAATTGATAATTTCTTCGCAAACAGAATTCTAAATACAGTATAGAAATGTTTAAACGTTTCGCAAACAATGCTTTACAAAATTAATACAATTAGATAGAACTTTACTATAATTTGTTTTAAATCAGATAGATCAGCTTAGCTGACGAAAAGAAAAAAAAAGTTCAGTTTTAAAATTTGTGTCGTATAAACAGGCATACGATGATAAACGATTTTTTAACCTACTCATATTTTTCTCCTTTAAAGGTGATGCGTCACTTCAACTGCACAAGCCGATTTCCTCACCTAATGGAACTCTAGCTTTCAATCGTGTACTGAAAGAAAATGAAGGTTCTTATAAGTGTGAAGCCATCAACGATGTTGGAGACCCTCTTCAGAAAGTTGTTACTTTGATTGTCCATGGTATGATAAGTACATTACATGGTGTTTTAGCAAAAATTTCAATATTTTTTTACCATAGTTAATAAAAAATACGTAGCCAAAACTATTTATTACCAGATTCTTATAATTTTTTTGGCAAAAAACCGTATTTGCTTCTTCAGAATGTGTTCAAAGTTCAAACAAGTAGCGTTTAAACTGCATAGCTGAATCCGTTCAAAATGACGGACCTAAGAATAACTATATTTTTCTTTTGCAGAAGATTGGGTTTTCTAAAGTCAACGTAAGAACATTAGATTCGTTTAGACCTGAACAAACCTACTTCTCGTATATTTTTTTTCCTTTTGATTTTCTACTATCAAATGAATCTGTCCCTCAGCTAGCTTAGACAGTGCATTACTTCAAATATTTTTCACGGCCATTTAAACTAACGGACGGAAAGTATATATCTTTAATGAGAAACAACGTTTTTACTACTTTTGTCGTATGATTTTTTTCTATGTGCTTATGTCTTCTGCAGTGCAAAAAGGATTCCTTG
>JAXGGA010001898.1:0-136768 GCA_038373865.1 Uloborus plumipes
TGTACCGTAAATCAGGGTTACTTGGACCCAGAAGAGGGCTACTTGAGCCCACAGTAAAATGATAAAATCTGGGTTTGGTACTAGCGTTAGAGACTGCAGAGGGCTTCTACCTAGTGGAGAAACGAGGAACTACGTGCAAGTCTTCAACTAGTAGGTACCAAACCTAGATTTTATCATTTTATTGTAGTGGGCTCAAGTAACCCCCTAGGGTCCAAGTAACCCTGATTTACGGTACTATAATACCATTGAATCTCATGCATGCTGACGGGTGCAACGCAACAGAAATCCATCCACTGATAACCAATGTGTTCGGGAAAACCTTTCTGTGTGACAGCAATGTGTAGGAAAACTTAAAACTTTGAAGAACTACGCATACTGTCCAACTATTTTCAACCAGAATTGACTCTCTCTGGTTTATATCTTTGCCTACATTAAAGTCTAGCTGGTTGTGAAGACAAAAGTTTGGCTTCAATTTGCGCAGAGAGAAGAAACCTGTAAGAACTAGTTTGCCATCTTTGACGAAGGTTGAAAAGTTGGTGCCACGCATAGACAGATGTTTAAATTAAGACGGTGGCTAAGTAGGAAAGTAGCTGGATGATGTATACAAAGCCTCCAAATAAAAGTTTCCTTTTTCTCATTTCTCTACCAATCGGACCTTGAAAATAACAGCCTTCATTACCGTAAAGTCGGGTTACTTGGACCCACAAGGAGCCCACAGTAAAATGATAAAATCTGGGTTTGGTACTAGCGTTAGATATTGCAGAGTGCTTCTACCTTGCGGAGAAACGAGGAACTACGTGCAAGTCTTCAACTAATAAGTACCAAATCTAGATTTTATCATTTTACTGTAATGGGCTCGAGTAACCCCCTAGGGTCCAAGTAACCCGACTTTACGGTATATAAAATAATGAGCTTCTATATTACCTATATATACTTGCTAGGTTGTAATACGCTTTTGAATGACAAGGATTTATAGATAGGGCTTGTCTAAAATGCTTTTCAGCTTCTTCTGCATCATCAAGTAAAGTGCCTAAGTTGTTATGAGAACTTGCATGTGTTGGCCAAAGTCTGAGAAAAAAAAACACCATCTTAATGTACACAAACACAATCTTAATGCACAAAAAATGTTACCAACCGTTAAGACTAAAAAGGTGGTTCAGAATTGATCAAACCCTTTCATTGAATACTTAAGGTACAAAACAGAAAACATTGTATAAAATCAACAAATGTTTCGATAAAGAGCATTTTTAAATGAAAATATTTGCCCCAGTTAATCACTCAGGGACGTCATTAACATTCATGAAGCCAAAAATTAATGCAGACAGAAAAAGAAGATAAAGAAGAAAGCATTATGAAACTAAAACACATTCCCTGGATGTTTACATTTGTTACTTTCCGTTAAAAATGATCCTTTGATTTATGTTAAAATTAGCCCGTAAGATATGCAAATCTAATGAAAGTTAAAGAAGGAATTTTTCTATTTGTTTGCATTAACTTTATTGAAAAATGTTGTTTTTGATTAGTCTGGAAAAGGAGTAAGTTTTTTCTCTAATGATTTACAAAAACGGTGATCAGCAGAGTTTGAAAAAGATAATGTTAATCAAACAGGTTTTTTAAATTGCAGATCTTCACTTTTTCTGGAACTAACCGCCAGATCGTTTAATTTATTCCTGATTTATTTGTCTTTGCGTTGGGAATTACGATTCGTTTAAAGTGAAGATTATTTGTAGCAATGGGTAAGGAAAATATATGGCGTAGGTAAATACTATTTAATTGTTCGTCTTATAAATTTTGTTAACAATGTATTTATGCGGGAAAAAAAACATATTTTGCGAAATTCAACGAACTAGAGAAAATTGCCAACGGAAATTATAGGCAGTCATTATGATTCATTGAAAGTATTTTGTTCCTCTAAAAATGTTTCTTGTTGGTTGTGGGAGGTAGCAGATGTTTTAAGAAATTTAAACAAGTTGAGGTGCTTGTTTTGAAAGAATGAATAATTTTTGAAATTTAAGAAAAATAGCGCTGCCGTCATACATAATATCAAAATGTTGTAATAATAATTAAGTTTAAACTTAGCTTTCTTTGGTACTACATGTGCATAATACAACACGCAAGTTGCATATTGTAATAGTATTATCAGAATGCGTTTTGCTTTATTTGTTTTGATTATGTTCGCACTTTGGTGAATGATGTTTTTTACGAATGCGCTATTTCAGCCATTTCAAGTGGATAAAAAAACTGAACTATTGCGTTTTAAAGCAACCCACGGCTCAGTTAAAACTCTTGCGTCAAAAAAAAAAAAAAAAATCAACGAAAATGACTATGCATTGCTGTTGATACAAAGTATAAGAAATCTGCTTCTACGATCTCCAAACGAGTTTGGTAGATTTTTTAAGCTATCGAACTGTTTTCATGCCTCCTTCCCCTCTTTTTTAAAAAGGTTTTTTTTTTAAGAGTGCACGGGTCATTTTCATAATTTGCTTACATTTGATGTCCTGAGGTTAAAAAGACGATTTTGAAGCATAACTTATATTTTAAATTCAATGCGAACAATCATTTTCTGTAAGAAATACCCCCGAAAAATTCTACCACTCAAAAAATTATTAAAATTAATTTATTTATTTTTATATAAGTCTTTAAAAATGAGAATCAAGGCAAAAACGCTTGTCCATTTAAAATTTTCGCAAGTTCAACTATTTTTTTTATATATTTAATTGCATAAAAAAGTATATGCGACAAGTTATTTTTATATATTGACTGTTAGTATATGATAATCATAATAAATATTGACAATAGTAATTTTTTTTTCATTAAGAAATGTATGAATATATTTTGTCCGGCAGTTCTTGTCAACTTATTTTAGCTAAAAAAGGTATTTATTGCAGTCAAAAGATGGTAACACGAATTCAGTTAACTTAACAAACTAATGACGTAACTATTTCGTACCATTTTGTTTTCCTCAGTCGAAAAGTATTGTTGTGGCGTTTCGCACAAGATTTCTTCCAGATGCGTATTTTTATTCTTTGTCAAGTCTGTTACCAAATATTTTAGTATTAATTTTCATTTTTTCTCAATTTTTACCCCGAAATATTGTTATTATACAACCCTAAGAAAATGCATATTGTTGTTCAATTTTTTAATTAGACAACCTAGCCATAATTTGGCAGTTTGGTTAAAAATGTCAAGTCCGTTTTGGTCAAATCCGTTACTAAATGTCAAGTCCGTTATCATACAGTTTTTGATTAATATTTTAATAATCAGAAACATCGTTTTAAGCTTAAGTGACGCAAATAATTTCAAATGAAGTTGGTTCTAGGTGCTATGATATAGTTTAAAAGTGAGATTTCATATTGATTTTGTGTGGTAACGGACGACAATTTTCCTTGCAACTTAAAGTTTTACTACAGCATTTGAATACTTAATTATGCATCAAAGTGTACAAACAGTTACTTTTTCACACACCTAAAATATGTGACAAAACATCTGTTAGTGATTCTATAAGAAAATAGCAAGTTACAAAAATTACTTCTGAATAATAGTAATATAATATAATTTTCAAATGTAATCATACGGTGAAAATGACCCGTACCTCAAAAATTAAAATGGAGACGAAAAGTAACTGAACATCTAAAATGCAATATAATGGGTTTTCTGCTTAATACTTGAAAATCGAATATTTTTTCACAACTGAATAGAAGTCATTGAATTGATTCAAAATCGAAAAGGAAACAAATTATTAAAAAGAAAAAAAAACACACACACGCAAATAATAAAACAATTTATCTTGTGCAATCATGTTTCCATGTTTAATAAACTGAACTCTTCTCTTAATAGTTTTAATTTTTTTCAGAATGACCTAGAAGTTATCATCTTCTAATGCTCTAACTTTTTTCCGATTCTGGCATGGGTTATTTCCTCTACATAGAGACCAAAAAGATCTAAAGATCCTATAAAGAAGGGGAAATGCTCAAAACACCTGAAAATGACTCACCTGAGGGCGATTGTGTAGTGCTCGATCGCTGCAAACTTGTCTCCTGTGTCTTTTTTGTAATTGGCGTAGTTGTAATGGACTTTAGCATTATTGGGGACGGATTCTAAACCCGAGCTGTAAAGAAAATGTACGCATTGCGGAGAGTTAAGGCAATTTTCTACTGTAATATTTTTTATTATAAGAGCAAATAAATTGTGTAAATAATTCATTAATCCTATTTTTTGCTCCCCTTTGCTTTAAAATATCTAGTCTAATTATACCAAATCAGTTGCAATTAAAGGCCTACCGTTAACCGTTGTTATGAAATACTTTTCTGTGTACTTAACAATTTATTATCATAAATGTAAAAGTTAAAGATACAGTAAATATATATTTATTTTTTCTCATTTGGAGTACTCGTAAAAAGGTATTATCTTTAATTTATTATTTTTTCAGAAAAAAAGAAAAAAAAAAACCCGTCTCATTTAGCTTTTGAAAGTGACGTAGTAATGAGTCAGATTTCAAATCAATTTTTGTTTTTCTAACTGTGTTTATTAATTTTAAAATAGAAGCTTTTTGACCTCCTAAAACGTTTTGTATGTCTTATGCTATTTTAATTTTATAGCATTTGTCACTCCAAGAAAATCTCTCCGAGTTATTCATTTTGTCCGAAATAGGAAGTTTCAGATGACTTTAGTAATTGCATTAAAATTTGTTGAGTATCTTTAACATTTGAAGGTAAGAATTTCAACACTTGCATATTTTTCCCACTGCTGCTGCACCAACAAAAAAAAATTAATTCTTTTCCGATCGAAAATTTATTAGCGTAGCTTTTTTCTTTAAGCGCATGCAAGCTTAGTGTAGAAATTCTAAAAATTTCTCATATGAGTACAGAATCCTACATGCTTATAAAAATTATGATTTAGCGGTTCATTGTACTAGTATCAGTTGCATTGAATACTTACGTAAATAATGATTCCCTGGAAGCCCAGACATTGTTTCTTGCCATCGTTTTCAAAACGAAAAGCAAGATCAAAATTAGAGCTCCAGCCCTACATATCCAAGCCACCAATGGCCCTCTTTGCATTAGTTTTTGCAAACCATGACTGACGAGCAGACAGAAACCAAGGCTGTGAATGAAAACATTTACACTGATCATCTGATATTCTTGGAACAGGAAACAGTCAATTAATAATGGTACTAAACTCCAGTTACAATAAAACATAGTAGGAAACAAATTTCTTTCACTCCCGTTTATAATAAAGCTTAAGGGCTACAAAGTACGTTTCGTCATGCGCCATTTCGTTCGAAAAGCTAGTAAATAATAAAAAGTAAAAAAGCGAACAATAGACATATTTTTGATAAAAGTAGACAATTTTAGACGTTTTTTATCAAACTAGAATCGGACGGTTTCTGTTTTTTCCTAATGTAGCTTAGTATTTGAAAATTAAATTAATTGTTCTTCCACCTTTGCTTCAGCGTAAAAAAAAATTTGATACGTCAGAATTACTGGGATTTTACTGGTATCCACCATTTTTCTATGAAAATTAAATATCTTTGCGGAGAGGTTTCTTGACGTGCTGCATGGTGTATGAAAGCATACTTCTCAATGTTATGAAAATATGTTTAGCTTCCAGTGTTAAAATATCGTTTTGTAAGTGTTTTGCCTTCAATGCAATTGCGACCCCGCTAGATTGATTGAGAAGTTAATGAGACCCGAGTTCTTTATTCGATTGTAATTTCGCATTTGCCTTGAATACATTTGCTAAAATGTCTTAAAAAATTTCTTGGAAAGCAGAATTATCTGCATACTCTTTGTTAACGAATTAATCATGTGTCCTTTTACCCGAATATGTTTCTTGCTTTTCTCGAAAAAAAAGTATTGAATCAGACTCAAAATTCTGTTTCCAAAAAGTAAGAAATTTAATTGGAAGTATTATTTTCATTTGTTAATTGCTTAAAATTATTCTAATAAAGTGTCGCTAGGATTTGCCTCACAAAATATTTACCAGCATGAAAACCCTTTCTAAAACGTTAAAACTATATCTGCATACAGAATTTTTAAGTCAAAAAAAAAAAAAAAAAAAAAAAAAGAAAGAAAGAAAGGAATATGATAAGTTTATTAATGGCTGAACAGGGAAAAGATAATGTATTTTTACTTGGCATACATTAATGAACTAATAATAACTCACTGCGTTTCCGGTTTTAATCACTTTGCAGTCTAAATTAATAATAAGAAAAAAAAAACGCAACTTATTTGTTCTTACCTTGGAATGTACAATACTCTCTCGGCGACAACAAACCCTACTGTGACCAATAAGTTAGAGGCAGGTAAAAAAGAAAAGATCATCAGAGACAGAGATAAGCAGACCCTTCGCCTTTCGATACCCTAAAATCAAATGAAGAGATTCAGTCTGCAAAAAATAATCACGCTTTTTCGACAAATAAACAAGAAAGTTTTAGTAGAAGACAAAAAAAAAAAATACTTTAGTAAACCTACATTTTGGGCAAAATTTTAATTTTTCTTTCTAAAATGATTACTAATTTCGTGACTGCGTAGGTTCAAATTCATACTTTAGTTTTCGTACTGGAGTATGTTTAGAAAAGTCTACACACGTTTTTCTTTGTTTCTTTTTTTTTTTGAGAAAGAGCGAAAATTTATTGATAAAGTGAGAAGAAGGAAGAGAATTTTCGCTCTTTTGCAGGAGCACATTAGAACTAGCTCTTTAAAGCACAAAAACACTTGAAAGTAAGTATTCCTGGTCCTTGTACCTACCACTGCACATGATTCCATTCGAATGTGGCCCTTAAGACAAAGCTATTTTCTTTAGCTGGCACAGGAGCCGAAGTTTTTCTGAGCCAACATCTCCAGACTAACTGATTCGGAATAGGAATAGGAATTGGTAAATTTTTATGACCACAGCACTCTATTGAGCAAGATAAACGGATGTCAAATTTTCCTTAAAAATTACCTTTTTATCTAAAAATAACTTGGTAAACCAACAGTTTAAATGAATATAAATAAAGTTACTGAAGCATAAAATATAAAATTTATATATTATTTCATTAGATATATAGCTGAAAATACTGTTTTCTTTGTCGTAACAAAAACTTTTTTAACATGTGTAAGATTATAGGTTTTCCCGTCACTCAGAAATACGTGTATGCTTTTCGGTTGCCTATTTTGTGCTTCATCAATGCTCCTCATATCTCTTTATTTTTAGTACAAAGTGATTTTGTTTCTAGAAGTATATTTTAAGCATATTAATATAAATAAAAGCAGACAACTACCAGTAAAAAATACCAAGATCTAAATAGCAAAACTATTAACCCATTAATGCCTGACATTTTTTTTCAAAGATATTTTGTATACTGGTTACGAACAGTGTTTAATGGACAGGAAAAATAATTTAAAAAATATTATGTAAAAAATAATTTTTTTATTAAGGAAAGAAACATCGTCCCTTAAAACTTACAATAGACCCCAGAGGGTACATACTACTTTTACTAAATTTTTTTTCTGCCTACGATATAATATTTAACAAGATATTTTATGAGAAGAAATAAAATCAGCAATTAACATAAACTGGGAAGCTGGGAACAACTTTGAAAACTGAGCTTTTTTTCTTGAGATTGTGAACGATGTAATTTTTGATAAAGATCGTATTCAAACTGCTACAGAACACACTTTACAATGGTTATATGCTGCAATCTGTGAATAACGAATTGAAACAATACCGAGGTACTCATTGAACACTATTATTTGGTTGAAATGTTCATTTTGGGGAAATTCAGACCCTTTTTTTGACCGTCCCTAAAAAGGGACGCTAGGCATTAATGGGTTAAAGAGGTGGGACACTAATTTTTAACAAACTGCCCATGACAGAACATAACGTTTTGAGGTAAGCATTTAGTGCTTTGACTGTCAAAACTGGCATTTGACTGTGGCAAAAAAGATATTAGTTGTGAAAATATCATGCAAATCATTGACAGATTTCTATATCAGAATTCTCATTTCAAGTTGAAGTTTAAATACTGGAGTTAATAAAGTTACAAATACCTTTGTGCTAAAGATGTACAGAAAATAACAACGTTACAATGCACAAATGAGCAGGGATACTGCAGACACGTGTTTCGGCGTTACAAGGAACGCCTTTATCAATGCAAAAAAGTTGTGAGCTTATGGATGCACAGACATCCGACAAAAGCAATTAAATTATTTTAGGAATTCAACTTCAAAATTTACGAAAGAGAAAGCCCAAAGAAATGTAGATTTTTATTTGCCTTAAGATTGTTTTTTAGATTTACGTTATTTTCAGAATTTGAGACACATTAGATGACTTTTAAAATCTTTTAGTACGTGGTTTAATATAAGTAAGCTTTCAAAGGCAAAAATCTGCATGCAATGCATACGATCTCTTTAAGTGCTAAGTTCTCCTTTTCGTGGCATAAGTAACCAAGATCTTTCAAACACCAGATATGAAGGATAATGGGTAATGGGAATGAGCATTTTTCTGTGAAAGAAACTTAAAGGAATAGGTTACTTCCAAACCATACCATGCTAAATGTTTCACTGAGAAATTAGTTAATTCTTTCAAAATTTAGCTACAACTATCCTATTATTGATCAGTTTTGTAATGTAATAATGCATTCCTAAACTGATGACCTCCCAAACACTATCATATTGCTGAAACCAATGATCAATAAGATGGTTGCAGGTAAATTTTGCTAGATTCAACTAATGTCTTAATGAAACATTATACTTTATTTTTAACATTGTCTCGCACTTTATTGAGTTGGATATTCATTTCGAAAGACCATTAGTGGCTATTCATAATAAAGTAAACGCAAGAGCAAATCGCATCACTTCTTATTGATTAAGCGTTTTTGGTTTCTTGTTATTAACTCTCTATTTATATTAGTCTGAAACATGTTTTTTAAACATATGCGATTTGGAACAGGCCACAGACGATGAGGAACCTACCTCATCTTACCTGCACGCCGGGCTTCAGCAGAGCTGCCACGAAGAGTGCTGACAGGCTTATCAGGTAGGACACTGTCGCTACGTTCCTCCACTCTCCCAAACTTTCCACCAGGGGTATGCTTCCCATCTGCCAGTCGTAGGATAACGTCAGTGGGCATAACATCAACCAGAAGTTGAAAGCAGGCAAGTACATAAAAGTCAACAACCTGGGAAAAGTAATCTTTGTTACACACAAAATTGATTGTGTAAAGTATTTTTCAAGTAAAATTATTTTTTAATTGCATTTGCATTAAAATGATTCATTTTAGGAATATCCACCATTAGTGGCGTTTGAGTTACATTGCTCCTATTTGCTAACTATTGCAAGTCTTTATTTTTTTTCGCTGAAATTTATATAGTAAATGATATCGTTGAGAATAGAATTTATATTGTTTGATTAAAATTTCATCTTTCATGTAAATGCTTGTTATGATTTTTTACTATAGAGGGACAGTTGAGATGTATATAAAATATGTCATTAAAAGTTTTAGCTGTTAAAAGTCAAAGATGTGTGGTGCTGATTTGATTTACTTTAAAACTACAGTAACAAACTTTTGGTTTGCCCGCCAAGTTGTGATTCTTCGAGCTTAATGAAGGATTAAATAAATTTAAGCATAAATGAAAAGTTTGGTGCACAATAGTGGTTTCTTGAAATCTAATAAACGGAAAATCAAACGACTATAGTTGTTGATAAAGACTTGAGGAGAAATGGTTATTGTGCTATACAAATATCAAAAATCCTTAGAGCTCAGCACTCGATAAACCACCCAAGTGATTCCAGAAAACATGGCTACCCTCTAGCTGGGAGAGAAAACATTGCTAGAAAATTCTGTGGCGACCATTCTTAAGAACCCGGTAATTTCACTAACACAGCTACTTTTCGGTACACATTAGGCCGGGTTTTCGGAATGCTATTGTATTGTACACGAAGGTCCGCACTTAACTGAAAATAACTGGACTACAAACTGACAGCTGGTCAAATATACCAGAGGAGATCCATGCTTCTCAGGAGCCTAATCTTGCTTCAAAAATGCACAAAAAAAATGTTAAATTTGCACATTTTTAGTATTATAGTTTCACTCATCTACAACAGAATATCTGATAGAGTAAAGCAAGTTTCGTACTTCTGTTCAGTGCCTAAAAATAGTTAAAACCAGTTCTTAAACTAGATGCCCGAGTCAAAAGAAATCGGTAGTTATTCTGTGCTTTTATTATTATTATTATTCATTATTTATTATTATTAATATTATTACTATTAATTATTATTATTATTATTATTATTATTATTATTATTATTATTATTATTATTATTATTATTATTGTTATCATGTTTACACATTGTTTGCTTACCGTGTCAGCCATGATCTGGAGAATGCAGCTGGATTATCCTGCTCTCCAAATTGCGGTAAATTTCCGTTCAGAATCCAGCCTCTGACGTAAATGAGAACAAGCATCTACACCAGACAAAATCCAGTCGTTACAGAAACAAATGGACCAACGTGGTTTACAATTAATTTTTCGTAACATAGGTCTTACGACGGTTAAAGTATCATTCAAATCTTCTATTCTTAACTAAAACGAAGTATTTTGGATTCTCAATTTCGTCAATTTATTATAAACTTATAATTTAAGTAACATTTGGGCCATTCCACGTGACGGAACGGGACATTTGGAACTGTTTTGTCAGTAAATTTTGTTCCATAAATACAAAAAAAAAACCAAGATTTTTTTTGTTGGTAGCAACAGTTAAGATTTGGCATGACAATTACATGGAAAATCAAAACTTCATAGTTTTAAAGAAAATGATTCAAGGATAAGCACTATAATGCCTGTGACTCATACGAACGGGACTCATACGAGTCCCATTCCGTCGAAGGCATTTTAATGCTTAAAATGCGGTTATTTTCAAACAAATAACTAATTTTAAAATTTCTACGTAGCTTGTATCACAAATCTTCGCCTTTGCTACCAACAAAAACATGCGTAGCGTAATTTATTTGTATTTATAGAACAAAATCTGCTGACAAAACAGCTCCAAATGTCCCGTGACGTCACGTGGAATGTCCCATCTATGCTATATAAGTAATTTTCTTTCATTTCTGACATTCGCATTTATCCATCCAGATAAAGGAATAACTTAAGTAATGCACGCGGTTATATTAGTATTTTTATGGTGTTTTGAATTGTATTTTCCAATAAAAATGTAGCATTCATATAAAATATATAAAATATAGTAAAAAAAACCGTGACTATTAAGAACTGAATTTCCAAAATTTCTATGACACGTTTTATTGCTAGTACTTTTATCCAAAGCTTATAACTTCTATATTAACTAAAAATAAGCAATTTGCAGTAGTCTTCTTTCTGACACTTCAAAATCATTGATACACTCAGTTCCTCCAACTATTATAAGCTTGACATCATTAAATCGTATATTAGACTTTAAATGATTTCAAAAAAAAAAAAACTGATAGCATAAAGCCAAACTGTCAAATACAAAGTAGATAGAATTATATATTTATTTTTTCAAAGACACAGAGATTATTTTAAAACTGAACTTACCGCTGAAAGCAAAACAATTATTCTCGCATGTATTTGTAAGGATGAGACGTTCTCCAATGGTCTGCATTTTTTCTGTCTACATTTACAGCTCTCATCTACTGGCTTCGAGCTAAAAAAAAAAGTTGCAATGCTATTAGGGCCATGCTCCACATCAGCGTAAAACGCGACCGAAACTGAAGGCAGAAACCGAAAATCCGGGTACTTTCCATAGGAACACCATTGAATCCATTTTACGCTTTTGCCTCATTTTTCTGCTTTACGTCGATGTGGAGCATGGCCCTTACACTTTATTAGTTTTGAATAAAACTTGTAATATTCATATTGTTGTATTGTTTTAAAATTAGCGTAAGTAATAATTCGCTAAGAAATTACAATCAAACCTAATGCATCGGAGCAGTTTTTAATAAACTGATAAAATATTTTTGATAAAAGTTTAATGAGGATCTCACACACTGCATTTTTTACGTTAACTAAATCATTAATGTTTTTTTTTTAAATTCTAGAACCTGGGTTCATGTCCATATAGATACACGTTATAAGCAATTCTTCTGAATTTAATAACTGTTAAGACACTTCCTTGCCTATGAATGTAACGTACACATAAAACACGGTTATGTCTAATGTAAACAAAAGCAATGTTTTTGCTATTTTCTGAGATATGAATTTATAACAACAAAAACTAAATGAAACGTATGAGAGGACCATTAATCCGGAATGACAATATTATCAACCTTCTATCGGAGAACTGATGCTGAAAAGACCATTTTACAGAAATTCACATTATCGATATTGACAAGATCAATGGTCACACTTAGCAGCCAGTTTCTGCAATTAATTCTGTTTACATTTAAATTTAGAACAAATTGAAACGAAAACGGTCTAAAACCCTTTTTGGAATATTGGTATGCAGCCAAAAACAGAGGTGCGCAATAAATCTTCATAAAGTCCCAACATACGAAACTTTAACTTTATAGGACAAACTGCTTCTGAGCTCGCCAAGATATAGACCTACATACTATATGAGAACATACAAGAGTCACGAGAAAACTGGCAATAATCAACTCGGGGTGGTTAAATATGGACACTTCAGGTGGCCATACTTTCGCAGGTACCTATCCAGTAGCGGAGCGGTTGGACCAAAAAAAAAACATTCACTCATAAGTGCTCCAATTTAAGCCAATATTTGAAAAGATATTTTTTATAATTAAAATACGTCCTTTACTTTATGAAATGAAGTAAAGCACTTAATAATAGATATACATTGGGCAGTTTTGTTTATGTATGTGTCATGATTATATCTTAGGAGCAAGTTATTAGGCTTACAGAGATTAATACCAAGTATCCAATGTTTTCTAACACACTATCTTTTTCAGGAATATACTTGGTTATCCCAGAATGCAGCATTGATGTAATTTCTTAAAACTATGCTCGCAAGTGACTCATCTTAAATTACTCAAATTCAACAAAAAATACTACTCTGTAATTTCAGAGATAAAGCTTCTTACTTTATTACTATGCATATGCTGATGCACATACAGTATACATGTACGTAAATAAGTAAATGACTCTTGCATTTAAAAGAAATATCTTAATTGCAATTCTCATTCGTAAAGAGCTTTCACTCACTGTCATTAACTCAACCTGACAATTGTTACCCAAATAGGCTCCATTATTATGCTGAGTACAAAGTTACAAAACACAATACTTCTACAGAAAGCTACTAAGTTATTTAAGCTATACTCATCATCCATCAATATTCTGTACAGTCTCCTCGCACGCGCAGTCCAAATAAACTAATTTAGCTAGTTATGCATATGAAAATAAAGCCTTCCCAGTCAAACGGGGAGCCCATCTTTGCCCAGATTACCTAAATAACTTTCTCTCCATTAGGTCCATAAGTATCGCATAATTAATACATCAAAAATAAACTATCAGAGGAGTTTCCCTGGAAGTGAATCATGCCCGGTCCCCAATTCCCAATTAGCTCTAAATCATCTTGGGAATACCAACCACTCACTCCTCCCTTTTCCGACCGAAAATTCATTCTAGGAAAGCTTAAAGTGGCCCTCAATGGAATATTATGCAGAATACCGTCTGACTCTAATAGAAGCGCAAAATTTACATTCCATTTCGGCCCCTTTGCGTGAGGTTCCCTCGTTAGTAAACTAAAGTAAAATTGAATTGCAAACTTCGAAGTTATTTGACGAATCAATCAGCCCCTGCGCACGTATTGGGTTTTGACGTGAGGATGATAGACGGATTGATACATTTTATTTCGTTATTTTCGTCTGATAAATATGTATTTCCACACACTAAGTGAATGCGTTCGCCAGTGTCATATTTACTATATATCTTCATTTGGTGTGGTTATCTTTTGATGAGTGTTTATTTACATTATCACTTTTCTTAAAAAGCAAAAATTTTCCTTTTACAATCTTACCTTGTCTCAATTCCCTCATTTTATGGATAGCAGAGAAGATTAAGATACTTTGAAGTGTGTTTTTGGTGCTAATAGTACTTACGCATAACTCCTGTCAAATTTAATAGTGCTAAAAACGTAATGAAATCCTAACGTTAACGTAAAACTGCTAATTCTTGATCGGTGCCAACTTGAAGATAGTATCGGTAGTAATTTGAAGTATAGTATGAAAATCAACATCATTTTACTAACTTCATCATTCCTTTCTTTTTATATCTTCAAATTTTTTATTAAAGAATGCTACTGTAATGTTACTAGTTCAATTAGTTGTCAGATCGGAGCTCTACTGTTTTATTTAGTGGCCCTATAATGTGTACTGTGATCACATCTTTACTACTCTTACAGAAGAAAAATTGCCCATTTATTGCATGTTTCTATATATCAGTGTTATACAGAGCAGATGATATAAATGCAATGTTAAGTGCTCCATAGCAGTTTTTGAGTTTTTTTTTTTTTTTAACCTTTTCGTTTAATAGCTTTTTTTTTCTGTAACTCCGTGTCGAATGAAATCTCCCAGATTTAAAACTAGAAATGTTATAAAATTGCTAAACGTTGCTATGCACCAACATGAAGACAATACGTGGAAAATGATAAGAACGAAAACTAATGTTATAAGGCAAAGTTTCTGTTAGCAAGCCTGTTAAATGCGGTTCATTCTAAAGTGATAGTCCAATTCCTTGTACTTTTTTGGTTATCATTTTAAGCATTGATAGATGTTTCTAATCATGATTTTCTTAATCCTCAGGAAAATTTTATAAAAAGATAAATAATAAGAGAATGTTAAATTTTTGACTTAAGTCAAATTATGAAGCTTTAAATAACGCAATTTCTTTATTCTTTGTATGGATTTGATAAGTATTAACTAGCCAAAATGACTGCCTGTAACATCTATGAGTTCTTAAAGAAACATCTCAAAAAACTGGACAAAATGAAAATTAATATTTTGTATTTGTTTAAAATGTCTTTATTTGTCCAAAACTCATCTTTGAATTTTCCAAATAAATCTCTCAACTCTTGCGCATTTGTAAGATTATGTATGCAAAACTATTAAAATCGTAAGTAAGAAATTGTCGGAAATATAAATGAGACCCATTAATAGGAATTTAAGAGTTCCAGAAGCTCCTTTATTCTGTACTTCTGTGTTCATTACTAGTATTTTACATAAATTAAAGTTCGACCAAACTTGGGAAAATCATCCATTTCAAAAAGAGGAAAATCGGAGTGGGGGACTGCTCCGAAATCTTTCTAAATATAATGAATGCATCTTGGAACTCTAAATTAACCCGGCATTGAATTCCAGATTTAGAGCTATGGGTTAATCAAACATGCTCAAAGCCGCTTTTGTATTTTGTTTAATGATTCAGAGTTAATCTTGCTTGCTGCTTTAATGGCATTTCAAATGGAGTTTCAAATTTATAGCTGTGTAATATTTTAAATTTGGTGCTCTTCTTGTCATGTGCCCGAAGATACATACTTGAAGGGACATAAGTACTGATTTATCAGTAAAATATAATGCATTTATACTACTCATTTATCTGAAAAAGCAGATAAATTTGCTTCCGATTCGTTATTATAATCCAGAAAACCAATGCATGCATTTCATATGTAATAAATGACTATCAATGATAATAATTGAACCGTTTATTTCAAAAACTAGTCCAGAGACAAGCTCTAAAAGTTTGAAATATCATTTATACATATTTCAAAATAGTCCAGGCTAGTGTCCATTGAAATGTCATCAAACCTAAAATTTTTACATATATGACATTTTTTGGTGGTTTCTATATGAATTTGACCTGCTGATTCCGAATCCGTTGAGTGCCAGACGCTAAACCTTGAGCATTTTTGTCAAAATGGCGAAATCCAATATGGCTGCTGTAAAAGGTACGAAGCAAATTAATGGAATCGTGCGTGCAATGAAACATTTTATACACTTAAAAATGATTGTACTCTTTAGTCAAAATATAATTCTATTGAAAATTAATATTTATGAAAAGTATACGAATAAAAAAATTATCAAAATGGTAAAATTCAAGATGTGAGCCTAAAAAGTTATAATGTTCGATTTTCAGGTATAAATCATTTTTTAAACCGTAATTTACATGAAAATAGAATGTTTTAACAAAGATAAACGTTTAAAATGCTTTGCAGGGAGCATAAAAAACGTGATTTAACCTAAAAATAACACTGTAAAAATATTTAGAAACATTTCAAACTTAAGTTTCGGGATTTTGCCGGCTTAAACCAATTTCCTGCAAGAAACAAGTTTCTTTTGCGAAAAAGTTTCCCACATTGATACAAGTTGCATGAATGCGAACTTCTCACTGGTGTGAAACGTATTTTTAGCTACCAGTTGGAAGGTATATCCAACGTGTTTGTTTAGTGTTTCGCCTTCAGCTCGATAATGGATTGTCCAGATTGACTTCACCCAAGTAAGTGTATGTACAATCTCTCGATATTGTAGTTTTGGATGAATTGCAAACAAATTAGCGGCTCAGCTATTTGCTTGACATTTCTGCCTTAGCAGTAGCCATATTTGTTAAACTGCTTCAAGAGCTTTCCTGGTAAGCCAGAAAGGTGCCGAACTGCTACCATCAACCTATCTAAGAGTTTTTCGCAAGTTTCCGATTTATTGCCGTAAAGTGACTGACTTTTGTTTGGAAGCGTTATAAATTCTTTAGCAAGGTTTCTGACCTTCATCAGGAAACTTTTCTGATTTCTTCCAGGTATGTTACTGGCAGAAGTTAAGCCTATAACTGCCCATTATTTTCCAGGAGTGTTTCGCTTTGTTTTTACTGTGAAACTGTGAAGAGAGAAATTGGCTTAAAACATACCAGACAAATAAAAACATATTTTCCAGTAGTAATAGAATCGTATGAGAAACAGCACTACAAAAAAAAAATTCCCAATGAAAAAGCGAAAAAATGCTTAGGGCTAATGAGATATATTCGATAGATGTTTTGTGATAACTTTAGAAGCGTCTGCGAATCAACCGAACAAAACATTGTTACTAAACTAAAAAGGAGAAAAAAGTCTTGAGACTTTTAAAAATGCCTGTGAGACAGCAGAACAAAAAATTGTTACTACTTAACTAAAAAATTTGCAAAGTTTTCTATTTTGATGCTTTATTTTAACAGAAAGCCCTTTTTTATTTTACTACTTCAAATGACTGTACAAATCACTATACCTACCATCTCTACAAAAATGTGTTTAGTTTTTTTTTCCTTTCTTGATGTGATATAGACTTAAGCGTAAAGTATTGATAGAACTTTAAATGCAGAGGACTCGGGAAAAATTGGCAAGACACAATGGCATGCATATGACAAAACGTGGCCTCAAAGATGCCACTAAACATTAAGAAGGTTAAAACAATGGTTACGTTCACCCCAAAGAAGACTAAAATCTGTGATTCAAATCATACACCGGACACAAGAATGGTATGTGGTTTAATGAAGTCATCAAGGGAAAGCTTCCTTGCAGAAATTATTTAGTCATGAACTGGCTCCTCTTCCTACTGCTTTATTTGATAATGAGTGAAATATGAGAGGTCCTAATAAATCTGTACTAGAGTCAAAACTAAAGGCAGTTTTCAGGGTAGGCGGTAAGAGTCGTCCAGAAATTATCATTCTTGGTGAATGTGCAACATTGTGGGCAGTACCTTTACCCGCAAAGCCAGCTGCTTGAGTAATTGTATTGATGGTGTAGAAAACCTTATTAAGCACGAGATACAAACCATTCTAGCGGTACACAATCTGTTTGAGAGATACGATAAACTTAGTACTACGTCACAACGTCGAGCCACATAAGAGAAAAATATCTATTGTGTTTTTCAACTTAATGATAAATCACCACTTTCTAAAAGAGACATCGTACTGAAAGTAGTACCAAATAAGACGCAAGTAATTAAGTTTGTTGTGAGTCTACTATATTCGATCCCCAGGTCAATGTGTAATTATTACTGGTACCGATTCTTTTCCGATTAGATTGGTATTGGAATTCAACAAGCTTTTGTTTCTCATGAAGAAGCTGATGTGATTATGACTCACTACTTAGCTAAAGTCAGTAGTATTCCGAAAGAATTTAGAAACCTTCCAAATTAAAGTAAGTTACTTTACGGCAAGAAATTGGAAACTTCCCAAAAACTCTTAGATAGGTTGATGGTAACAGTTCAGCACCTTTCTAACTTACGAGGAAAGCTCCTGGAGCAGTTTGAGAAATATGGCCAGTGCTAAGGCAAAAATTGCAAGCAAATATCTAAGCCGCTTATTTGTTTTGCAATTCATCCAAAACTACAATATCGAGAGATTGCACATACCCTTACTTGGGTGAAGTCAATCTGAACAATCCATAATCCAACTGAAGGCGAAACACTAAACAAACACGTTGGATATACCTTCCGACTGGTAGCTAAAAATACGTTTCACACCAGTGAGAAGTTCGTATTCATGCAACTTGTATCAATATGGGAAACTTTTTCGCAAAATACACTTGTTTCTTGCAGGAAATTGGTTTAAGCCGGCAAAATCCCGAAACTTAAGTTTAGAATGTTTCTAAATATTTTTTCAGTGTTATTTTTAGGCTAAATCACATTTTTATGCTCCCTGCATATCATTTTAAACATTTATCTTTGTTAAAACATTCTATTATCATGTAAATTACGGTTTAAAAAATGATTTATACCTGAAAATCGAACCTTACAACTTTTTAGGCCGACATCTTGAATTTTACCATTTTGATAATTTTTTTATTCGTATACTTTTCATAAACAATAATTTTCAATAGAATTATATTTTGACTAAAGAGTACAATCATTTTTAAGTGTATAAAATGTTTCACTGCACGCACGATTCCATTAATTTGCTTCGTACCTTTTACAGCAGCCATATTGGATTTCGCCATTTTGACAAAAATGCTCAAGGTTTAGCGTCTGGCACTCAACGGATTCGGAATCAGCAGGTCAAATTCATATAGAAACCACCAAAAAATGTCATATATGTAAAAATTTTAGGTATATGGCCTTCTAGCCTGGACTAAAATCTTTCGATCAGGATAAAAGTATTTCTTACTGAAAGGTATACATATTTGATATATTTATGTCAGTAAAGATGTTGTAATTGGAAGTGAATAATTTAATGTGGTTACATAAATGCTTTATTTAAGTAAGAAATTCATCGTTGAACTGGTTTTTGAAATACATGATTGAATTGTTGAAATAATAATTTAGAAAAAAAAAAACATAAATAAATAATAAAAATCAACAAAAAGAAAAAAACATGTTTTCGTTTACCACGTTTTAAAACAAACTAGAGCATAAAATAATGTATCCTAACTTCACGTAGATATGAGATTCCATAGAGATTTAGAACTTTTTACAGATAGTGCGGGAAGTTAGGGATACTAAATCTTTTCTAGGTATCAAATTGCTTGTTAGGTTTAAATAAAAAACGTGGAGTGTCGTAGTAGCTAATTGGTGTATTCTTGATTTAATTAGCAACGTTACTGTACTACAAAAAATAAATTAAGTTTTCTGATTGATAACTACTCTTTACACTTCTTTATGTAGTACTATCATAGATTAACTATCATAGATTTGGGGTCAATTCTTTTTGCAGACCATTTTTTTTGAAGGACATACGTTGGTCTTATCTATATAGGTATGTATATAGATAACTTACGGTTATTAACATGTAGTAAAAAGTGTGAAAGGTAAAATAGGATCTTAAATGTCATGTGTATTTTGAAATTTTGCGTAATAAAACGGAAAACAAGCTGAATAAATAAATATGTGAAAAATAATAATAAAACGCTTGTCCTCCTTCAACTTGTACGTTATATTAACACATTCTCCAAGGAAACTACAATTCAGTAACAGCATGCACCGGAATGTTCCCGGAATTACCCTCATCCAATGCAACGTCGAAAACTGAGTCACGTGTCTTCAAAGTATCAGAATTGCAAGCATAATCAAGCCTTTATAAAGATTTGAAGCAATTTTCTTTTCCTCTTTTTTCAGGAATCATTCTGCCTCCAATGATCCCCTTCCTAAGATACTCCGACATTCAACTACGTGCTTACTTTATTCACCAACAGTTCATGAATAATAATGAAACACAGTCTGGTCTAAAAAGGTTTTAGGTGCATGTTTCTCGTGTATCCACTGCCAAAAGAAGGAAATGACTCTCCCAAATTTTTATGTGTACATATTTGTTGCAATGAGTATTTTGGATGAGCTATTTACTTTTATGTAGTTTTTTGAATTCATGACCTGGCTTAATTTTTCTCTTTCATGCAAAAGATACGGCTAATAATATTAGCTAGTTTATTCTACGTGAAAAGATGTTTTTTAAAACTTAGTGCTCATTCAAAACTTGATAAATTTACCTCGCATATAAACGCTTATTTTAATGACAGGAATGGATGCGTTAATAATAATATAATAAAGGATGCGTTAATTTTTTAACTAAACCTTTCAATGACATAAAGATTTGGGTCATAACTCGTTAATTTTTAACTATAATAATTAATACAAATTTTTGTTAAATAAAAAAGGAGAAGAAATAAACACACAAATAATAATACAGCATACTGTTTACAACAACGTAGTTAGAAATATTTTTTGTGGACTTTACAAATTTTAATCAGTGTGATAATTGTTATTTTATCGTTCTTATAAAAAGAAAAACGGTTTTAAAAAGTCAATGTAGGGTAGACCCAGGCCACTTATTTGGGGGGGGGCAGGGGGTCAATTGCCCCCCCCCTGACTTTGAGAAATCAATGTATTTACCTATAAGTGGGCGTGGCTTTTGATGTTTTCCCATGAAATTGCATTGTGTTTGGACCCTTTGCCCAACCCCCCTGGGAAAACTTGAAATGGCGTCCCTGAGTAGACCGATTCAGGAAATGAGGAAGCGTCAATCCAGTTTGAGGGGGAGTGAGTGAGTCTTGAAGGAACAAGACATCTGTTCAAGTTACCACAGATTGCATAAAACTGCGTTTTAGTTTCTTACAGTCCTTATTATTCGCTCCAGATTCCTTAGTTATACTCAAACGAGACCACTTAGGACACCCTCTTTCCGAAAATGAACCTGTCCAAAACCAAAAGTTGGACCTACTCTTCTGAATGAACATCCCACAGGGAATAATCTGATCCGTATTTTATTTATTTATTTTAAGATGTCAAACGTTTTTTTCTTACTAGGAAAGTACGCGATCATGGAATAATGATTTTTTTTTAATGAGTATCAATCAACAGAGCATCGTAAAACATGTTTCTGGACGCACGCGTTTTTGCCCTCGCGCCCCTGTTATCGAAATATAAGGTCCTAAAGTCAGCTAATTTTTTTTGAAAAATCGCCAATTTTAGCGAGTTATAATGAAACTGGAAGCTGCGGTACGATTACACTATTTGCATCCAACGGGAAACTTGATTCCCATTTTTGGTCATCTGCATTGCTTTTGAAAGACGGCTTTACAATAATATTTTACTTTACCTGTGCGAGTTAAAGCAAAAATCTACTATCAAGCCTATGACATGGAGAGCAGAGGGCTTTTTAAAGAGAAAAAACAATTTTAAACAACACATCAAAATTAAATTTTATCGTACTATTTACGATTAAAGCAGTTCCCTTGTTTAAGGGGAGTCCCCCTTGTCAAGGGGACCTGGTCAACAGGAGGTGACAACTGAACCTCCTGTTTTTTTTAATTATTTTTTTAAGTGTTCGTACAATTCTTTAGTATGGGGGGGGGTATATTTAGGGTTTTTAATTGTAAAAATTGCAAATATAAATTTTGTTTAAACCACTTTTCTTTTGGTGGGTCCCGTATAACTCAAAGTGAGTTCTCCTAACCATTTTTGTCAATTTCATCACTGGGTATGTAAGAATGGTCCTTCAAAAAAAAAAAAAAACCCTCAAAATTTAATGAAAATGTGTTCAAATAAAAAAATCAAACAGGAATGAGGTGTTTTCTCTGAGATATTTTGAAAAAAAAAATGCTCGCTCGAATCGAACTTGTTCCTTCAAAAGTTATAAGTGAGGACAGCTGGAGAAATCAGAAATTCGAAATTGAATGAAATATTATTCAAATAAAAAGTCGAATATGGGAGTGTATTGTCCTCACTGAGATCTTTCGATTAAAAATAAAAAAAAAATCAAATCGGACTATGCACTCAAAAGTTATTGCGGGGGGGGGGAGGGGCAGAAAAACTGTCCAATAGACAGACTGACAAGTACACAGTTTGTGCAGCTCAAAACCCAACTTTCCTATTTTAAAATTTTCTGTGTATTTAATTATTTTTTATTAAGTTGTGCTTTTTCGACTCAATTGTTTTGAGCGGATTTTTTTTAGTGCATCAGGCCTTCTTTCATGATTTTTTTTCACCTATTTTCTACTTTTACAGAAAAGTAAGCTAAAACTTGTATTGATTTACAATTTTGTTAGTCTTTTCCTACCCGTTGAACGTATAGCAGAACTAGTAAAAGTTATTCTAGTGTTTTTAAACAGTACGAAATGAACATGCAATATGTTTTACATTTACGTTACAGAGACTTTTCGCTACAGTGACCAATTTGTTTGAACGGCAGGGGTTTTTACAATGAATGCCGACTCTATTAGTATATTTTAAGAATGGAAATAATTATTTCCCTCTACCATAGATGTAATTTCCGACGCGGATATAATTTTACAGCTATTGATATTTACTAATTCGTTTTCTTTTAAAAATTATTTATTTTTTCTCGATTTCAATTTTTAAAAAATAAATGCTTTTGCTAAGAGATGGAAGAAAGTGAAACTTCTTGTATCGATTTTTTTCCAATAAGAACTGATATCATAATCCATGATAATTTAATTTCTACCCCAAAGTTCATTTCTTTCATTTTTTGTACATGAGCTCATATTAGCTGCTTTTCATACTTATTTAATTATCCCGAATTATTCATTTAGAAACACGTGCAATATATTTTAACTTATAATAATTAATACATACAACTTAGTTCAGTAAAAAAACTTTAAATAACTAAAATTCTAAAATGTATTGTTATCAATCGTAAAAAGATAAAACTTTAACTTCTTTGTAAAGTTTTCGCTCCTCTGGATAAAGCTCTCTGCTTTCGACATCATAGTCTTGACCAGCATTCTATTTTTTTTAGCTCATACAAGTAAAGGGTTAACGTAAAACATCTTACTTTCTTTGCGAATGACCAAACATGGAAATGATGCGATGTCAAGCAAGCAGCGAAAGGGAGAATCTGGAGCTAGCTTCAATTTCTTGCCAAGTCTTCAAATTTGGCTCATTTTCGGCCGACTTTAAGACCCCTTATCTCGAAAACGAGGGGACGAGGGCACTTGATCTTTGGATCAAAGACATGTCTCAGTATGCTCGAATGGTACCATTTTTAACTTTTTTCATTATTACTTAAGTCGTGGTTAGATAAATTGGCAATTCCTTCATAATTCACCTTAAAAAAGGTAAACGATTAAAAGTGCTATGTTTTCCTATTGATTGCAAATGTTCATTCTCTGGGTTGGCCTTTAAAAAACCTGTTGCAAAACTGGATGCTCTCGTAATTTTTGAAAATAATTAAATGTGTGAGTTAAAATGTGTTTCGTTTTTTTTGCAAAGTACTAAATACTAGTTTTTACCGAATTTTGAAATTGAAACAGCGATTAATTCCCTGATCTGCCCTGTATTTTGCGAATAGATTTGTTTTCGTCACAAAGTCGGTACTTTCCTCCATAAAACTATCTTTTCGAGCAGCTGTAGTTGGATATTGTCGTCCCTTACGTAATGTGTTGACATCGTAAAATATGACCGATCGGATAATCAATAGCAAGGATAATCCTAAATACTATTTAAGCAGTTATTCTTCTTATCTCTGCTTGCAACAGAACCATTTCGAGCCAGGAAAGACCATTAGGTCAGACAAATAAGGTAAATTGGATTTACCAAAAAAATCAATTAAATAGTGAAATATTTTCAGTTGATTTTGATCACATTTCTACAAATGCAAAAGTTTGAATTTAGTTTCTTTTATTATTTTAATTTATTTTTAATTTCTTCTCAATTTGTTTTGCATTTTTTAAAAAGGTTTGCCTATTTAACTCATTAATACCTAGCGTCCTTTTTTAAGGACGGTCAAAAAGAGAGTCTGAATTTCCACAAAATGAACATTTCACCCAAATAATAGTGTTCAATTAGTACCTTGGTATTGTTTCAATTCATAATTAACAGATTGTAGCACATAACCATTGTAAAGTGTGTTCTGTAGCAGTTTTAATAGGATCTTTATCAAAAATTACATCGTTCACAATCTGAAGAAAAAAATGCTAAGTTTTCAAAGTTATTCCCAGCTTCCCAGTTTATGTTAATTGCTGATTTTATTTCTTCTTACAAAATATCTTTTTAAATATTATATCGTAGGCAGAAAAAAAATTTAGTGAAAAAAGTATGTACCCTCTGGGGTCTATCGTAACTTTTAAGGGACGATTTTTCTTTCCTAAATAAAAACATTTTTTTTACATAATTTTTTTTAAATTATTTTTCCTGTCCATTAAACACTGTTTGTAACCAGTATACAAAAGTATCCAAAATATCTTTGGAAAAAAATGTCAGGCATTAATGGGTTAACATTATCATTATCTTTCTTAGTAACCCACCGTGTCTAGTGGTCAGAGAAGTCTAATCCGATGGAATTTTTTTGGGTCCGAATCCTGTCGTTCGCCTTTTTGTCCTTTCTTTGTACCCACAGCTAGTTATTTCAGACTCCCGCGGTTTACATTGCATTGCAACAGTATAAGCTTTTCATCACAGCATTTTCCCCCTTCCTTTATTATTTAGTTTAAGTACAATCGAACCCTCTTAATGGAATAGCCTTTTTGCCACGAAAAAATATTCTGATAAGCGGGATAGTCCATTTTCCGGGATAAAAATAATGCATTACAACGGTTTGGTACATTGAAAATGTATCATATTAAGCGGGATATTCTTTTAACCGATATTCTTATAAGCTCGCTTGACTGTGCATTAATTCACTATGAAGATTGGAATCGGCAAAAGGCAATCCAATAAAACTATTTTTTTCACAAATGATGTTTATGAATGGTACTCTATCATATAAATATTCAATTAAAAAAAACGAATACAGCCGATTCCACTTATTAGAACATCAGTTAAAAATATCCCCTTAACATAATAATACTTCTATATACCAAACCGTTGTAATTTAACATTTTGATCCAGGATAATTTAATATTCCGCGTATTAGATTATTTTTTCGTAACAAAAATGCTATTAAACGGGCTTGAATGTACTTCCTTATTGCATAATTTTTGTCGCCATTTAAGTTTTTTATTTACTTGATAGTAACTTACACATGTTAACATGAACCTACTAGAGCTGATTTACAAAATGATCTTGAAAATTGTTCCAAGTATTTCATCTTTTATTCTGAAAATTATATCTAGCGAATGAAATATCATCATACTATATTACATTAAATTACATTTGTTTCCTTACATATGTTTTCTCGGGAGAAAGTACTGTTTGCGGGTTTTACGGGAATAAAATAGAAAATAAAGAAAAATGGCAAAACTTGAAATGAAATATAAATAAGGACCGCACACAGGCATTTCCTTCTCATGCTCCTTTGGTAAGTCGTTGAGGTAAAAAGATTTATGACGAACATTTATCAAAAGCATGACTAAATGACAAAAACTTCCTTTTCTCATTCATATTTCCTTTCCTATTTTTTTGAAGGAATTTCTAAGAAAAATTCTATTCCGAAATACCACGTATTCCTTTTCCTGTCAAACGGAACTGGAAAATGCTGTTTTTTGTTTGGAATTTAATGAGAAAAATTCTTTCTTGTAATGAAAAATAATGCTAAGCGAAATTATTGTAAATTTCATAGAAGTAATCAAAAGTCACTAAAAATAGTATACGCTAGCAGTACTTTTTATAAATTAAAAACACTAAGTTAATGACAATGTTTTTTTTAAACATAAAAAATACTTTTACAGTATTTAAAACCCCTCCGTAGCCCTTCGATAATAGCTTAAACGTATCACAGCTTGACTGATACTAGCAGGTTATATAAATCTGCAAAATGCAAAAACTGCGTTGATAAACCATAAATGAAGTTTTTGTGACATAATCTTCATGCAGTATTCTGTAAAAAAGTTTAACCTGGCAGAATGCAAAGGAGTAGAAGTTATACTAAACCACCAGATTTTTTCTCTCGTATGATGTGGTTGGCATACAAAATACTATGCATGAAGTTCGTTGAAAGGAATCAGTATCCACAGAATTCTTCAGTATTCATACTCCTATGTGTAGTAAAAAAGGGGAAACGATGCCCATACATTGCTACGTCTTCAAATTGCAATTATTCTTCAACAAAATATTAAATTAGAAACTGCCTTTAAATGCTAAAAACTATGTATTTCCTATGTAAGATAAGGTGTGTGAGTGTGATCTTAGAAATAATCTTTACAAATTCAAATTTACAAAAAGGAAAAAAGGAAATTAAAATAAAGAAACAAAATAATTCACCATCATTACTACACTTGACATCTTCATTTATGTGATATAAATTTCTTAAATATCGTTTAAAAAAAATTTTAGCCATTTTCTTCATGTTTAGGACTTGATTTGGCACCTAGCGAGAACATGATTTGGCGGCAGCCCTTCTGGTTTATCTTTGATATGAGAAAATATCAATTGCACTTGGTCTTAGTTTTGCGTCATCCATTTTTATCTTCGGCGAACTAGTTTTTCTGATTGTTTTTCTTGAGATTAAACTTTTAAAAAAGTACTAAAACAGTTTTTTTTTCTGCTTAGCAGAGTTATTATAACTTTCAAATACTAGTTTTTGTGGCTAAAAGTAGAGCAATATTTTTTTTTTTAATCCCGTAAGTTTTACCGATTTAATCTCCACATCCAGAAGATAAGTAAGCTGACTAAACTCTAAAGATAACTGCAGTTACAGTTACCCTGAATTCTTCAAAGTATGTTCTAATTCTGAAATGAAAGTGGTGACACGATGGGAATTATTTTTAATCAAGAGAACAATAAATAATGTCTTCAAAAACTAAATTAAAAAACACCTCAAAGAAAAGCATTAAGTAAATTACGCTTTGTAGTAAGTGAGCAATCAAATGATTTACCTTACTGACTTTTTCTCCATCAGCAGTAGAAGTTGATAAGTAAGGCATACACCAAGGACTGTGACACCTTGTTCTTTGGCAAGCAAAGCCATTCCAGCACACAGTAAGCTCACGACTTGCCATGCCAGAGAATTTCTAAAATGAAATTAAATTTTTAAAGCTCTGTGTTTGATAATAGTTTGGTCATAATATCGTAGGCACCATGCTAAAATAACGAAGGTGAAAAATCGCGTTTTTCAAGTTCCTTTTGTAAGTTCGAATTTCAAAAATAATGGAAATTAAAATGATATCTTCGAACGATAGTTTTACACTTAAAGATATCTATAAAAGTTTAAAAATTGAAAATAACCAAGTACGTCAGGTGAGAAAAAGTTATACGCAGTGTTTTGGCTCTCCTGAAAAGTGCCAATTTTCACATTCGTAAGTTTAGCATGGTGCCGACGATAAACAGGAGCACAGCCAGGCCCCCTAAAAAATGTAAAAATATGTAGGAGTTGTTGTTGTGTATCTTACTATCTAGAAAATCTATTTCAGATAGGTTTTGAACACATTTCATTGAAATATCTTTTCCAAACTAAAAGCCGTAAAAACTTATTCTAAAATGGAAAACGATTCGATAATAATAAGGAAATAAACAACTGACGCTATCATAAGTCCTATTATTCCATAGTAATTTCTACATAAATATCCAAGGATTTGAATGTAGAAAAAAAGTAGTATTTTACATTTGATGAAGAATGCAACAAGCACTAAAAATATCAACGAATGAGTAGATCATTGCATGATAGGTATTACTTGATGTGCATAATTTTGCGAAAGGGGTTAGCCCGACTTAGTAAGACTTAGTAAGTCCATATGCGAAATAGCATAAAAAGAGTATATTTCGCATAATCAACATCCCGAAAAAAGTCAGAGCGAGAGAAACAGAGAGGGTATTGCTTGATCTTCTTTAAAAGCAACAAGTGTTTCTTTTATCTTATTTGTGCTATTAAACCTAATACAGTTCACCCACCGAGTAGTAGCTGACAAAAGAGTGCAAGTGATTTAGAATTTAAAATTCCAACACCACATTGTAGAAGTACGCATATTCATTCAGTAACTGCTATTATTAATAAAACAAGAAACGTGATATGTTGGTCACATTTCATAGTCTAAAACACCTTTTAGACTACTTCTTCAAAAAATAATGCAATCTTCAAAATGCTTTTAAACGTCAATCCGACTAAAACGTTTGCTGAAGATTAATCACTTCTTTACATTTAACATTTCTTAAATGTATCCCTTATTTCAGCTGTTCACCGCTCGTTTTGTGTTTCTGAACTAGTATGATATAAATGAAACTTCATCTTCGTAGATACAGACGAGAAAAGTTTATATGTTCATTTTAATACTTTTAATGAAGCTTTTAGCTCGATTGCAACTATACAGTTATTGTTGTCAAACAAGTGTCACAGCTGAAATCTTTTGTTAAGCACTTAAAACCTTAATCCGTAACTTTTGAGCATTTTTAAGTATTCGGAAATACGAGGCTGAATCAAATATAGACGAGACTTTTGGACCTGCGCGCGCAATAATGATGGAAGAACGTTCCGCTGTTATTGGCTGTTAGGTTGGTGTCAGGAGGGGGGGGGGGAGCACGTGACTATCATCATAGACTAACTCAGTGTCCATCGTTATGATGTCCGAGCAGGAGGTACCTCCCTCTATTGCGCAACGTATTGCTATCAAGTTTTTAGCTGCAGAAGGTGTAAAACCGGCCGAAATCTTGAGAAGATTGACTGCACAGTTCGGGGAAGATGCGCTACTTCGCAGCAGTTTAACTTGGCAGTGACGTCACTACGGGCAGAGCCAACAGCGTGACGTTAGCCTATGAAAAATGAGCTGGATAAAACGTCACAGCCTACTTGGTGAATTAGAGGAGACCGCTGACTGCTTGTGAGCTCTTATTGGCTCCGCCCGTAGTGACGTCACTGACAAGTTAAGTTGCTGCGAAGTATAGAGTGTTTGCTTGGCATAAACAGTTCGTGGAGGGCCGTGAACGTGTTGAAAATGAGAGTCATGACCGAAGACCCCGCACCAGCATTACAGCGGGCAACATCGACAGTGTTCGTCAACTTGTTGAAGGTGATAATCGTCTGACAATTAATGCGGCATACTACTGCAAAATTTTGACTTAGGTCAGACTTGCATATCGCCGCAAAAGACGAGACCTTCCGATGAGAAAAGTGATTCTCCTCCATAATAATGCTCGCCCCCCATACAGCAGCCCTGACCGTACAAAAATTGGAGCAACTGGATTGGGAGACACTGGAACACTCTCCATACAGTTCAGACCTGTCTCCCTGCGACTTCCATGTCTTTGGTCCTCTCAAGGAAGCCACAAAGTCCACAGCGATAATGAGGTTGAAGCATATGTGCGCAATTGACTACAAACACGACCTGACTTTTTTTACATGGAAGGAATTCAAAAATTAACTATACGCTGAGAAAAATGTGTTTATAAATCAGGAGATTATGTACAAAAAAAATATGATTGTTTGTGCGTTTAAAATCAAAATAAATATTTAAAAAATAAGTCTTGTTTATATTTGATTCACCCTCGTACTTATTTATAAAGATTACTTCTAACTGAGATACAAAACAGTAGTTCAACAGACATTGAATACACATAAATATTATATCAGATACAGTCCATTTAATAGACTTGTTAATCTGAATCCTTGATATGTCTACTCTCATCAAATGTCTGTAAATTTCAGTTGCATATTTCAGCACTATTGATAGAGCTCAAATAGGTGTAGTTCATGATCCAATTAAACGCTGTGAAATCCCAATGTATATTGGTAATTAAATTGCTAATTAGATCATATTCATGAGAATGTCTCTAGTTCTGTGCATACATTTTGAATACAAAATGATTAACGGTTAGCATATACTGCTAGTTTTTCAAAAAGCTTCAGTGACAAGATTTTTTCCAAACTTCGTGTTGTACTTTAAATAGGATTAAATAAATGCTGAATAGAATCAGTATTTTCAACCGTTTATGTTAGAGATATGTTTTTATTTTACAGAATTTCTGCCTCCTAAGTTAGTTATTTTTATTATTATAATCATCAATTATTATTATTATTATTAGTATTATTATTATTATTATTTAAAACCATATATTTAGGGGTCGTCCACAATGATGTTACGCTTTGAGGGGAGAGGGTTTTGCAAAATCCTGACAGTTTGTAACATGGGTGATTAAAGGAAGTAACAAGAAGTGTGATATCTCGTATCTTTTACAATAATATGCTTATGGAATAAAGCCTTACAAGTGACAGAGACTGGAGAGGAGCCTAATATGATGAAAAAAGATGTGACATCCCTTATAGACAGCGCACAGCTCTTCAGAGGAAATCATATGTTCTGAAATTAAGTTTTTTTTTTTTTTTTTTCATTTTCTTACTAATTTTCCCTCTCTCTCTCTATTTCTTCTTCTTCTTTTTGTTGACAGAAAATGTATAATATAGGGTATAACGACTAGTGAATGAACACCTCGTATTTTTCCTAAAAATTAGGGTCTTGAAGCATTTTTCTTAGATGAATTAGCACAACTAACTCCTTTCTACACACTTACCGAAAGAAAATGACTAGAAAATGCTGCATTTGGGCCAATCCATGAGAAATAGGACATAGACATAAAAATATGAAACTTACTTTATTATAACATGTTATATGTCATTTTATTCACAAGAAAACATAGTTTCCTAATTCAAAGTGTAAAATATCCTAGTTCTTACAGTAAACATGGTTTCAACGTCCTAAAGTTACGGTTTTTCTAAACCATTTTTTCAGTTAAAAATTATCAAGTTTCCAGCCTAGACCCTGGCAACACCGGGTTCAATTTGGAAGATAACGAACTATAGTGCTTTAGTAAGCACTCCCTTTGACCTTTTCCAGCAATCAATTTCTTTGTAGTTTGTATTAGCTTTTAATTACAGGCAGGCAAAATTATCTAGAATCTTTGTAACGACCGTAGCCGAAAACAAGTATTTGTTATTCTGTAACAATATCTGTTTGAGGTAGAAGTTTGCCATTTAGGTTTTATAGTGTACTCATTTATTCGAAAAATATGCACTAATAATTTATTCAAAATACCTTTTCGTTTCTGTGCTATGTTGGTTACGGGTGTTACATGTTTTAAGTCTAAATTCACAGTTCACGTCGGATCTTTGCCAAATTTGGTACATAAGTCCGCTGATGCATCTGAAAGTTACTTTGGGGGTATTCGTCTCTTATAGAGTAGAAAAGCTCCTATAAAGGAGCTTTCCTACTATAAATAGCGTTTACGTTAGTTCTTCGACAAATTTGACTTAGGGGTCATTCGATGTTCATCAGGAAACCATACAAAAGTGAAATAATGAAAAAAAATAAGTTATTTGCATTTGAAACATTGTAGTAAAGCATCTTGCTGGATTTATAAATTATTTGCCTTCACCTCTTCGTTTTCGAATTATAAAGTCCTAAAGTCCGCCGAAATTTAAATAAAGTCAGCAAATTTAGTGAGTTTCAGGTAATGATGGGACATCTTTCGCATGCTTTGCAGATAGATGTCCTATCACATGCAGATGGTGAAATAGTCGGCCTTCTATTTCCCCAGAAGTCTTTAAATTTAGAGCTTCACTTAAATTTAAACTTTTGAAATCTTATGTCTCGATAACGGGCGGACGAGGGCAAATGATTTATGCAGAAAAAAATCTTAATGTGTGAGTATTTTTCAAATGTTTAATGAAGCGAACACTTGTAGTTAAAACAATAAGGTGCCCGGCACACTCAATACCATTTACGTAATAAGCGAATTTGTAGAAATTTTTCTAAGCAAAGTACTGAAGAAATACGGAGCTCAAGTCACAGATGATTATGAGGATTTAGTGGAGCTAAAATATCTGAAGAGAGATTGTGGGGTGTGGGTATTCTGGTGAAGTTTCATGGGAAAATGTAGCTCAAGGGATTTGAAAGCTTCCAAAGTCTATAGTAATCAATTGAAGATTATATCTAATCAAATGAACTAACTGGAGAACCTTTCTGCTCATATGTCCATTATTTGACTTTATATATGGCGGGAAAATGAATTAAAATAGCCGTTTACTCATTTTTAGCAACATACATATTGAAAAAAGTCAAACGTGTAACGACCGTAACCGCAATCAAAAATTCATAAAAATTTATTTTTCAACAAAAAAGCTAAGTTCTTTGTATAATATCATTCCTTATTTACTGAGCAATTATTATAAAAATCCAGAAGATCATACGTGCAATATATTCACAGAAAAGTGGCAGTGTTTCATAGCACTCAAAAAACCATGTCTTTTTTTGTAACGACCGTAACCACACATTTTCGAGATTTTTCTACAACTTCCACTAATAATTTCAAACTAACGCTTGGTGATAATCATGTTGTGGGGGGGGGGGGGTGCTTTATCATTTCCTGTTTTCATTAGAACTTTAACTGCATTTGTGAATAAAATATGAGCAGCTGAAGTTGTGTGAATGTAACGACCGTAACCATGGATTGGTCCATTTGTTCAGTGGTAGGGGTGTTCATTCACTGGGTCTGAGTACATTTTCTCCCTTTTACCCCTCATAGAACTGGTGCAAAACCATAAAAGCTCGCCCAACTTTCTTTTTTTTAATACTGCCAAGGCTTCACTAGATAGCGTTTTATACAGGCTGTATCATTACTCAAAACATCAATGGTAAAGAGCGTTGAACAAGGACCACCCAAATGTTTGTTTACACTTATTAGCATAGTGTTTCTGCTGTAAAAAGTGATGTTTATCCTATCTTTAAGGGTTAAAAAATATTGATATAGTTAACTGAAGTGGAGTACAGAGTGAATTGATGCTGAAGGCCTTATTAGTACTGCTTTTTAGGGGAAATAAATTCCCTTTTCAGGTAAAGTTGATCACAACTAATAATTTAGTCATACGACATTCATTCATCTGTTGACTTTCTTCGAATTAGCAACCTATAGCAATGGCGTCCAATTTTGACATCTCTGCATTAATAAAATATACGCTTAAATTCACGGACGATAAATAAAAAGTTAGCAATGAAATATTATTGTTTTAATTTACTATTTTGTTTCATTATTGTTGCTCACACGATCTTAATTGCTATTAAAACATATTAATTTTTTTAGTAACAACGAAATGAGCATATATACTAGCTTGGTACTAAAGGGCAATACAAGCCCGAAAAATATAAACAAAACTACAATATTGCGACGACCAACTGCATCATGGCGAACTGTGGACTGAATTTTAAAAAGTGCTATGGCAACCCGTTTGTATTATTGGCTCGCTTAGCGAATAGATTCGCCATTTATCGCTCTGCGGTGCCAGTGTCGTTTCATAGTTAATTGCTAATTAGAATCAATTAAAATGAAAAATAATTCGCTAACTAATTAAAATAAGCCGTTAAAATATAGAATAAATCAACAAATAAAACAAGCTATTAAATAACGTTAAAATATACTAAAATAGAATTGAATGCCAAATTGTAAAATTGTCACCAACAAAGTAACTTTTAATATTGTCTTTTATTATCTGATTTGGATATAATGTTAGTTACCATAAAATTCGATAGATGTCGCTGGACAATTACCACCGTTTTTATCCCAAGGATTTTGATCAAATGAAACAGCCTGTATAAAACGCTAACTAGTGAAGCCTTAATACTGCGTATATCATCTGAAGTGTTTTTACTGTCATGTGGCAAACGCTACTATTTTTTCCGACGCTATGAATTTTCGAAATTACAAATTTGCTTAAGTGTTCATTCACTGGTCTGTCTACCCTATAACACACGTTGAAGTTTAACATTCAACATCAACCCATTCTAATACCAAAATGTCTGTTTGAAAAAAGGTTGGCATTACCTGGAGCAAGCGATGAGAGAAGATAAGTACAAAGCACAGCACAGAACATCGGCTCTGCCAACTATACTGGACACCTAATTCAGGAAAAAAAGACAATTAAGTAAAAATATAATGAAAAATAAATGAACAAAATATCGTTACGTTTCAAAAAACTTATATTCATCCTTTTCTTTATTTTTTTATTATTATTATTACTACTATTTTTCTTTATGCTTGGCAGAAATTTAGCAATTTTTTCTTTAAATGAAGAGGTCATGTGTACTAAAACAAGAGAAGTATTATTGAAACTTTTTACTGAAAACTCTTACTTGGAAAATTTTCTAACTGGTTATAAACCAGTGTACCATGTGAAATATCAACAAGTTTTTCTAGCCTAGTAAGTCATTTTGAAGCAATAAATTAGAAGTTTACTACAAAATTGTAATACATATCGCACATCCAGAATGAAAGGGGCACATCTCAAAAAATGCGTTTTTTGGAAATATGTTTAAATAGCGTACCTTA
The DNA here is from genome assembly GCA_038373865.1 of Uloborus plumipes. NCBI lineage: Eukaryota > Metazoa > Arthropoda > Arachnida > Araneae > Uloboridae > Uloborus > Uloborus plumipes. The sequence goes on from JAXGGA010001898.1 coordinate 34,631, forward strand.
GTACACCTTACATGAGAAACCGACCCATTTTTTTCTAGTGTTAACAGTCGCAGCTAAAAAGCAACTTATGCCCTTATCGTTCTCCAAATTCTGCCGATTGTGAAGGGAAAATTGAGTTTGAAAGGGGCACATCTTTGATAATCAGAGTTCGCCGAGCAGAATTGGTGCAAATTACGGCTAGTACTCTTTTTTAAACCAATTAAGAAAACCGTAATTTTGCTTTTTTTTTGAAGTGCCACTCTTTTTAATTGTTCGTTATTAAGTATAAATTGTTTGTGCACAAGTACTTTATGAAGGGTTCCTTTTTTTAGAACAAGAAGAATAGTATTATGTAACCTAGCGTCAAATCATTAGGAATTAAAATTTGATTTAATATCGCTCTGAAATGAAACAGCGATAGGAAGTATCAGTTGACAAAATGTTTCACATTTCAAATAAAATAAATGTATCTAAAAATCCTTAGAACATTTTTTTTTTCGAGAAAACTTGCAATTTTTTAATATACTAAAATTTCCTATATTTCATACAGTACATTCTATCATTACAGCTAATTCAAAAAGAATGTATAAAAATATTTTTGGTAAAACTAAGCATCATGACTTAAGTGCATAATTAACCGTTTTAAATTCTACAGTCGAAAAATAAGTGAATCTAATTATTTTTTATTAGTTTTGCTTATCAGCTTCTATGCTTTTATATTTAAAAAAATTGCTATTAAATTGAAAACAGTAACGTATTAGAGTCATTTTCACCATATGCTTACATTTCAAAATTTTTAAGTAATTTTTTTAACTTGCTATTTTCTTTTAGAAATACTAACAGATGTTTAGTCACATATTGTAGGTGTGTAAAAAAGTAACTGGTTGTACACTTTGATGAATAATTAAGTATTCAAATGCTGTTGTAAAACTGTAAGTTGCAAGGAAAATTGTCGTCCATTACCATACAAAATCAATATGAAATCTCACTTTTAAACTATATCATAGAGCCTAGAACCAACTTCATTTGAAATTAATTGCGCCCTGAAGCTTAAAACGATGTTTTTGATGATTGAAATATTGATCAAAAACTCTATGGTAACGAATTTGACATTTGGTAACGGATTTGACCAGTAACGGACTTGACATTTCAACCAAAATGTCAAGTTATAGCTAGGTTGTCGAATTTAAAAATTGAACTACAATATGCATTTTCTTAGAGTTGTATAAAGAACAATATTTAGGGGTAAAAGTTTAGAAAAAGTAAAAATTAACACTAAAATCTTTGGTAACGGACTTGACAAAGAATAAAAATACGCACCTGGAAAAATTTTTGTGCGAAACGCCACAGCAATACTTCTTGACTCAGGGAAACAAAATGGTACAAAATAGCTACGTCACTAATTTGTTAAGTTAACTGAATACGTGTTATCATCTTTTGACTTCAATAAATACCTTTTTTAGCTAAAATAATCTTAGGGTAACGGACTTGACAAGAACTTCCGGACAAAATATATTCATACATTTCTTAATGAAATAAAATTACTATTGTCAATATTTATCATGAATACCATATACTAATAGTCAATATATAAAAATAATATGTCGCATTTACTTTTTTTTACCAGTAAGTATAGGAAAAAAATAGTTGAACTTGCGAAAATTGGAAATGGACAAGCGTTTTTGCCTTGATTCTCATTTTTAAAGACTTATATAAAAATAAATAAATAAATTTCAATAACTTGTTGAGTGATAGAATTTTTTCGGGGGTATTTCTTGCAGAAAATAATTATTCGCATTGAGTTTAAAATATAAGTTATGCTTCAAAATCGTCTTTTTAACCTCCGGACAGCAAATGTAAGCAAATTTTGAAAATTACCCATTACCTAATTTGTTGATTAAATACTTTTAGGACTATTTTATAACTCTACTACACAGAACCCTTTTTGTTAAATGTTTGTTAAAAGCTACAAACTTGAAAATAACTTTGTCACACATTTAGAATTACTATACCTATTTAAGTACAACGTTTAAACTACAAACAAGGTCAATATTGAGGAAAAAAATCTGCAAACGATTTAGAGATACGTTTTTCTTTTTTTCTTTGAAATTCTTCGTATTATTTTTTCCCTTCGACTTTTTTGAATAGATCGTCTGCTTTGCGTTTAAACCTTCTGAAATGTTAAATCGAATCATTAATAAAGAAAGAAAACTATAATTGCTATTGACTTTCTGCGCCCGTTTTGATCTAAATTCATACCCTGTTAAAGAGCGAAAATTAAAATTGGTAGTAGAATGTTTACATTCTGAATTTCGGTAAGATATCAATGTTTTACAGAAAGGCTTAATTTTAACGTTGAAACTGAAAATAATAACTGTATGAGAGTAAAATTTGTATTAATGTTATTGGTATTGTCATTCCTGCGAAACTGAACTACAAAGATGGAAACACCAATTACTGTCTAACATTTTTTTTCGAAACCTCCGTTGAATCTGCGCACGCGCCAAGTCTCTTCTGACTCTCTCGAAATAGGGAGGAAATGCAACGAGGAAGTAGCAAGCGAACAAAAACTGAAGGCATTGGAAAGTGCGCATCCTAAACCTATCTCCCCTTTTTCAAATGGAAGAGTTCGTGGCTGCCAGGCGCACAATACGCAAACAGACAGTAGTTATTTATTTTTTACTTCCTTGTAAGTAGTACAGGAAGTAATGTTTCCTCGAAAAGATTTGCATTCAACTGCGGTCTAAATTTCTACTTTACTCATTCTCGAAGGAATGTCTTTTTTTTTTTTTTTTTTTTGGCGCATCCGACCGTGCATACGTACGTACAAAAGTATAAGCAACTAAAATGCCCTTTTTTCCCATTATCGAGTTAATTATCACGAGTTGTCTCGTGATGTGTAGGAATCAGGTATAAATCAAAATCCCTACAAAAAGTAGTGTAAATTTTCACCTGTAGAAAACAGAAATTTTATGATTTTAAAGTTTAATTTAGGCCTTTTCGGATTTCGTAAAATTTCAGCCAGTGTAAGTGATAATGTAAGTATTCCACTTAAAAGATTTTCTTGCAACTCTCAGCTCCCCTCTCGTAAGCAGAGTGAAAGAACCTTGGCGTGACATTCTGAGCATGAAAGAACCTACGTGCCAAATGTGGCTCAAATCCGTTGTAATTTTGGGATTTGTATGAAGAACCCCCCTTCCTTGGGGGAAGGCGGTTGCCCCTACTCGTGGATAAAAAAAAGGCCCGATATAAATTGCACAAAACATGCATCATTAAAGAATGAAGGTTAAAATCATGACAAGAACTTCAAAAAAAAAAAAAAATTAAATGATGTATAAACCGATGCCCGTAAGAATAGCTATTTTGAGATGTGCCCCTTTCATTCTCCACGAAAATGGAGAATGAAAGGGGCACTTCTCATTAATTACCGACTTATTTAAAATTGACCGGGAAACGCAGACCATAGTCACCAAGCAGAACCTTTAATCAACCAATAAATGAGAGTTTATATAATTTCAATAGTTATTAGAGTCAGGGCAAGGATTTAAAAAAGTTTAAATTTTCAAATCGATTTTTCTCAAAACAGCTATTTTGAGATGTGCCCCTTTCATTCTGGATGTGCGATATGCTATGAGGTAATTTATGAAAATCGAAAGTAGGAGGATGCTTTCTTTGGCAGTTTTTGAAAACTTTATTTTTATGTATATAGCACTCTTTTGCACAAATTAAAACCAATTACTTAAGCCAAAGGATAATAATCAAGGACTTACATTTTTTTTTCCAAACCCTTCTATTTTTTACTTATTTATTGTTTTGATGACTCCTTTTAAGAGCCTCTTTTGCTTCATATAAAAATATTTCTATGTAATCAGGATTTATTTTTGTTGATCTCAAAATGTTTAACTAAATTATAAAACTTTAAACCAGCATTTCACAACCTTTTACTATATTATTTTTTACACTATTATTTATAATCATAACTTTATCTATAATGCATCCCTTTTCATTAAATCATTGCAAATGATAATGCATTTTAAGCACTTTAATGTCAAGGCAACGCTACTAAAAGGATAGATTAATGACAATTGCCTTTCTACTATTATTTCAAAAAATGTTTTATAAACTGCTTAATGCATGTTAGGAGCTTAGATAAACACTCTAATTAAAAAATAATAATACAATAAAATCCCGTTACAATGAACACCTATTAACAAAATATCCGCTAAGTTCTGATTAAGTTTTCATTACGTTGCTTGAATTGCATTACAAAGTAATTCCCATTACAACGACGAAAAATGGTGGTCCGTTGAAGTTTCCTCTAACGGTATTAGTATCAACATAAAGCAAATGAGCACGCTTTAACTCAGTGAAACAAAATATGACTATTTCACAATCCTGTGAGAAAAAAAAATAATTTAACTTCTATACCGCTAAAATAAAACCTTTAAAAATCCGTGTGAAAAATGTTATACATCCGGTTCCTCTAGTTTACAAACAATCAAACACAATAAATAGATATAAAATGTTTAACAGAATAACGCAATGATATATTTTACAAGAAAAAATATTAAAGTTTGCAGATAGCTATCAATTTACTCAGCAAGCAATGTTGTTTCTAAGAATTGAGCTTATGAAAGACATAATAAATACGATGTAATTAATTTCATAAAACGCATTCGCTATTCATTACTTTTCTGAAGAAGTTCAAACTTTATCAAAGTTTGCTCTTTTCGACCTAATGACAAAATCTAAAGACTAAATATGCGGAACTAAAATAATTATTAAGCCTCATTACCCTTATTTCAGAAAGTGATGCTATCAAGGTTTCTAACGGTACGAAATAGATGTATAATTTAGTTATTGTTTCAAAGGCTAATATAGTTTCTTTTAATAAGGAGACAATGTTACTCCATTTTTATGCTAATATAATTTATCTTATCTTTGAAAATTAAGCTTTTCATCTAGTAAACAACTCTAAATTTATGTACGAACTGAAAGTACACACTTTATGTAAAAAGAATGAAGTCGAAACTGATATGAAAATTCTTTACTGAAAACGATAAGGAAAAAATAGGAATTTTATTCATGTAGCGGTATTTTTATACTTTATCCGTTTCTTAAAGAAATGGGATCTTTGAAACTCCGTGTATTCTCTTATCTAGCCATCTTAGATTTAAGTTTATCTTAATTAAAATCTGGTTTCTATTAAGGTCTCGCATCCAAGCATTTTACCGTATGAATGCATACACAAAATCCTTAAAGTTTTGCCCCTTTTTAGTTCGGTGCTTCCGGCTTGTCTTCTTAAATGTAAGTAAAAATGTTTCTTAGCAAAATGAATAAGTTGTCTCTTGGGACTAAGTTGTCTATTATATATTATTGGAATAATACAGATTAAGAAAACGGACCCAAATAAATTTATCAAACTTGCATGAAGCGTTACACTAAATAACATACTCCCTATTTCAACTTTAATTCATTTTGTTTTCGTTATAATTGAATGTTGAAAATTTCATTGCAGTGAAAATAAAGGAATGCATTTTTTTAACCATTTACATAGAAGTAACAACGCGACATAATTTCTGAAACTCAACAGAGAGCAATGCATCAATTATGGGGCAAAAATTTCAAAATATTTTACAAGAGGCAAAAACAGATTTCAGGAAACTTTTTTTCTTTCTAGTCGTACAGTTTGAAATTAACTTTTGAAGCTATTTTGATTTCAAACACCAAGCCCTTCTCATACAACTATTTCTCAAAAAATACACAATTAGCGATTTTTTTTTTGAAATTGTTTTGATCTGTAAATCTAAAACTTAATTAAACAAAGTAAACAATGTTCCTATAGTTGCTATACGTATTTATGAGAAACATCGAAGTTATTTTACAGACCACCTGAAGTGGGATTAGTAACGTAACTTTCAAATTGTTGGATTGGTTTAATTAGCTAAACCATTATTCTTCCGGCGGATTGGTGTTCAAAACGAGCTAGAAATTCAACAAAACTACTACTGTCGAGTCCACTCAGTGGGGAATTTTGACCCGAAATAATGTTCTAATAAAACATATGTTTCATTATCGGGACCAAAATAATACATTACAACGGTTTCGTACATTGAAAATCTGTTATATTAAGCGAAATATTCTTTTAACTAATATTTTAATAAGCTTGCTGGACTATATATAGAAATAATGCATGAAGAAAAAATGGGGATTCTACTGAAGTTTCTCCTTACTTTAAATACATGCATACATAACGCTGCACTCGACAGTTCTGGATTAAATTTGACTCGTCCACTGATATTTTATCTAAAAAGTATAGCTTCTCAAGTTCAATACTACAACATCTTGAAAATGTATGATTTTTAAATTTCTGCAATACATAAAATAAGTGCACTTACAGTGGATAATTCAAATGAAGAGAATGCCGTCTTTATATTACTGCGTGTTGTCACGATTTCAGAAAACAGATTACTGGAAAAAAATATCCACGGACGTGACGTGAGGATGATGTGTGAATAAAGTTTAAAAGCCTTCATAGTGTGTATAACAAGCATTCAGTCCTAACTAACATAATGTTGAACATAAGGAGGGGGTACTCCCATTTTTGGACCACACTATACTCTAGAATTTGGTAGACGAAATTACTAAAACTGTACGTACAGCTTCTGTATGGATGGGATGAGAGGCAAACATGAGTGATGCGATGACTGCTGCATCCCTTCTCCAGATCAGTATTTCTCTGCAGAAGTACATAAGGAGGACAACCACAATGGAATGAAGAACCACGTTGGTTGCGTGGAAGGAGAAGACACCATCTGAGACCAGCCAGTTCAGTCTGAAAAAGGAGAGTAAGAAACTAAATTCTCCTCATACATACAGAGATAAAAGCTTTTAATAAAACAATTGCTCTCTGAAACTTGAATATAAACAGGAACGCTCAGAACAAAGCGACACTTTTTTTTTAGTATAGCAGAGTAAAGTTAAAAAAAAAGCATGGTTTCCACTACTCAGAGGCGTATTTGGACGTGAGGCCGCCCTGGGCTTTTGAAACTGGCCGCCCCCCCCCCTTGAGGTGTTGAATTTCAGAGTTGTAAAAAAAAAAAATATTTTCTTGACATAAAATGCATTTTCAAGGTAAACCTTGCAGGGCCCGGCCACACAGCTAGTTAAACATGAAATTGGTTGGTTGTTAACAACCAACCAATTGGTAAAAATTCGTCTTTTGCGAATCTCAACTTTTACTACTACAAATCTGCTCTTACATTATTATAAATCAACATTTTTAGTACTTAATTACATTAAGAACTTTCTTTCGAAATTTAAAACAGTTTTTGAAATAAATAATCTTCTCATATTTGTTTCAAAAATGGTTTTAAAAATTTTAAAAACTTGTTTAAAGATTTAAATGAAAAAAAATGTTACTAGACCTTATCAACAACTTGCAATTGGAATAAAGTAAACGAATAACGAAATGACAATAATATTATCGCCGTTAGCAAGCAATGTATTAAATAAACCGTAAGGACCCGTTTATTACGAGCACTCGGATTTAACGAGCAACATGTTACGGTCCCTTCGTGCTCGTTATAAGCGAGTTTGACTGTAGTACCAAAGGCAACTGAAAATATTAACTCAGATCAGTAAAATTTTGCACATATACTTATAATAACATGAGGCAACTTTTTCGCACTGTTGGAAATTTGAGATTAAAAAAAAAAAAAAAGCTAAACACATTGGTGAGAACGTAATAAAGGATTTCAATTACTGAGAAGATAAATTGCGTGGTACATTACATAACCTCATATTAAGCTGAATTTCGCGAGCCAGAGTACATGTAACCTTTAAATGCAATTAAATTTTGCTAGATAACACAGGAAAACACGCAAAAAAGAAAAAAAAAAAGAGAGTAGGGAGTAATTTTGAAAGACTTGCTTTACGTCCTTTTTCCAATTTAAAAAAATTAATTCATTAATTTAAAAAAAATAAAATAAAAAAAAATGCACTTAAAAAATAAATAAATGTCTGGAAGAGCACCTTTTCCCCAGCGGTTCAAATCAACCTTTACCCAATTTTACAGCTATAGGTTAGCACCTATAGCTGTAGGTTAGCACCTATAGCTGTAGGGTCTACTAGGCAAGGCAAAAAAGACGTTTTGTACGTTTAAAATGTCGTTTTCAAGTTCGTGGTCTGCAGGTCTCCCGTGAAATTTTGCTCTTTAGTTAAGTCCTTAAATTGAATTTAACTTTTGATTTTTTGACTTAATTAAGAGCCCTTATAACTCCTGCCCCAATATAACAGAGAAAATTAGAACAAACTCCGTCTTGTGCAAGAAAAAAAAAAAATGTTTTCTTTTTTTAGGATGATTTTAAATGTTAAGAGGTTCAGGAGTTTTATCATCCCCCAATAAGGCGGTCTTTGTGAAGTTTTTGCTCAAAAATTAATTATAAAAAAAGTAATTAGAAACAGAAAAAAACGCTCTAAGGTGCAAATACCCCCCCCTCCCTCCCTGGTTAAAGTACTTTGTTTACTCAGTTTTCAATGTCGCAGCTACCAGTGGCGTAGCCAGGCGCCGTTCATACCCCCTCTCCCCTACAAGCTAAAAAGGTTACACACATGTAAGTACATATCGCGTTTTCCGACTCTTTATTTCAAAAAAATTTTCAATTCCCCAAACGAAATACTTCTCGCTACGCCTATTGGTAATGCTATGCGCTATGGGATCTCCTATACACAGGACAGCCACAGACACAAGTTCACAATTTTTTTGACGTTACTTCTAAAAAATACATGAAGTTTGCTTTTTGTTAAAAAATATCATATAGTTTATTCATTCTGGCACTACTACATGTTTATCTCAGCTATTGAGTGTTGATTAGGACAAGGAACGTTGACGCCAGTGGACATCTATCCTTCTAACAGGAAAGTGATTAGTGAGATGATCTTGGAAATAACTCTCGTGTTACCTGGAAGTTTCTCATCAGAATCCAAGTGACAGTGCGGTTCCTGCGGTTCATACGATGCAGCAAAAAACAGGTTTTCTATCTGTTTCTATTTACCCCCCCCCCCCCGAAACCACCCGAGGTCGCTCACTGCTGAGAATAGAAGGGGTCTGAGAAAGAGAGTAATAAATCATCGTGGAAAAGGATCCAGTGCGGGCAGCTCTTTGTACTTTGGCTTTGACTTCGAACGCCACCACCTCCATGAACTTTGTCCATGTTCACCGCTGCGCCCTGGCAATACAAGGGAACAAAATGTGGCCGCTGCCGCCCTGGTGACTAAAAAAAAGGTCATTCTCGTTCCCGATCCGCCCTGCTGTCTAAAAAAAAAAGTCTTCACTTTGCATGGAAAAAGTGCCGCCCCCCAATCGTGCCGCCCTGGGCTATAGCCCATTAAGCCCATACGTAAATACGCCACTGCCACTACTTCAAAAAGCACCAATGCAAAATTCTCCGCAAATAAAAAATAATAAGTGAATTAGATGTCCCCACATGTTTAAAGAGGTCAAGCCATTGGTGTCCTTCTAAGATTAAATAAGTCAGGCAAATCTGTGACCAATGACTTCAATTCTGAGATTGGTGCCGTATTCAATCATTATTAACCCGTTACCAACCAGTAATCAATTATAGATCACTTCTTTTCATACTCCTCATTGAAAACTATACATTTTTTCATTTCTTATTTTTATTAGCTGGTTTCCTATTGAAAATTAGTTCAATAGGTTTCAGTGAGGAGTCTGAAAAGTGGTGATCTATAAATATATCACTGGGAGGTAACGGGTTAAGATCCATGCCCTATTTTACATATTTCTTGAGTGCTTTGACCTCTGAGTCTGAGACCTCTCATGCCAAACGCTTATCTGAAGCGTTCTGAATAGAACACAGCCTATAAGCCCGGAAAGCAATGTATTAATATTGCAACTAATTAAGGCTAACGAAGTATTTTTCTACTTTAACAGTACTTTTTCTTAAAATGAAGTGGATTGCAAGATATCAATGTATCATAAAAGAGTTATATAAGCAAGTAAACAGGCTCAAGACAGTAACCTGTAAAAAAAAAAATCAATCTGTCAAACATTTAATAAATATGAATTAATCAATAAACCATGCAAAATCAACAACATTTTTTTTTGTAAAAATAAATCCATTAAAGGCAGAAAAAGCAAGTGAGTGTTTTTTTCCAAATCAGAAAGCATAACTAAAAAGAGTTTTTCTCTATTTACGCCATTTATTGACGTCGCAATATGTTGCTTTATTTCTTAATGTAAAGTATTTTGAGTTTTTTTTTATGCATAGCAGATATCTACCACAATCCCTTATAAATTTTCATTTCATTACAAGTCACCTATAACGGGCTGAAAAAGAAGCTACTCAGGAGAGCAGTCACCTCCAACATCATGCACTCTGCCTTAAGTGAAAAACTTACCAATATTTTATTCAAAATATTTTAAACCGAATGATAAAAAGCTACCATCAATAAAGCAATGTTTCACTGAAGAGTGTTCAAAACAAATCTAAAATTCCATTCTGCTTTTTCTTTTATCATAAATTATTAGTTTAAACTCTCATGAAAAGAGCGAGGTCGCATGACAAAGAATTATTTATCAAGATGCATGGGGAGTTATTTATCAAGTTGTGATAGAGAAAGTTTGGAGGAAATATATTTAAAGAAAGAATTAAATATTTTCTGATTTTCTTGAAGGAAAACCATTAAGTTTGAATTTATTTCCCGAAGAAAAATAGTAATTGTCAAGAAACATTCTTTCAGGTAGGTTCGTAAGATTCAACACTTTGCAATTAATGGATCCTCAGTAAACATTAATTTCGTTGCATCGCATCCTACCTTTTTGAATTAATTAAAATTTAAACTTACTCGTAAAGCTTTCTTTAAGTTTTCAACTACACCAACTTTCAGTAGTAGTAATGCAGAACATGTGCTGCGAATAAAACAAGACAATAATTCTGTTTTTATGCATCTCAAAAATGTTTGGTAAAGTAAATAAGCTAATTTGATATATCTATCCGTCAGTCTATTCATATATCTATTAATCAATTAATGTACATATACATTAAAAATCATTCGAGAAAGTAATTGAAGAAAGAAGCACATTGGAGTAAAATAGGCTCACAAGAGCATTATGAAGGCATATAAAATTTTTAAACATGACTTTTAGACATAACTTTAAATCAGAAGTAATGGAAGCGAAAAAAAAAAAAACTGTCAAGTTAAGGAATGTGGGAATGACTTGGGCTCATGAGGCTCAATGAAAAGTTTGCTGTTGTACGCTGTTAACAAATTTTTGACTGTGTGATATCTCAACATTTCCATACAAGATACGGGTTTGGCACAGCTCTTTTCCAAAAGTAAAAATAAAATTTCAGGGTATTATTGCACAACACTAGCATATTAATGTATAAAGCTGTATCAACGTTGCATGGAACTCCTAAAGCTTTTGGCAGATGGCTTTTGATCCAAAAGTTCATTTTCTTTGCATTGAAAAAGGTATTTCTTGTAACGCGGAAAAGCATGCAATATTCTGCTAGTTTTGGGCAAGAAGAAGCTGCAATTTTTAATTTTAATTTTTATACATCCCAAAGGTCTACCTCTATTTCTTATCCCAAATGTTTTTTTTTTTTTTTTTTTGAGGCTCTTATCAATGTATGGCAGGCGAACATTTAAACGTATCATCTGCTACAAATGGTTTCAGCTGATTTAACTAAACACATTGAAGAGCTCAAATACTGATTACGTAGTTTCTAATTTGTATGTGATATTTAACAAAGGGAAAATACGTTAGAAATGACGCTCTCTCATATACCGGTTTGTACAACTGTAAAACACTGGTAAGTAAATTTATTCGTTATGGGGTCAGTAACCATAGAGAACGCGGATTACTAATTTTAAATTCGCACTGCTTTACTAATATAATTTTAAGCGGATCGCTGACCGCTTACAATAATGTTAATAATACAGTGCATCTTTTAAAATAAATCACCTGTAAGTATTCAAACTAACCAGTCTACTGAATTCTAATTTAAACTGTATATTAGAGGGTAAGGGAAGTAATGTTGTTTTTTTCTCAACTAATCAATTGCTAAAAGTTTTTATTTTAAATCAACGATGTAATTATCATCTTTATCAAGAGCTTTTTGCTATATAAAAGTAAATTTTAAATCCCGGAGAGAATTTTTTCAAAAAAATCCTTTTTGAAGCAAAATATCTTGAAATGGCGTCCTGGATACAAGCCAATTTTTTCTTTTTTTTTTTCCATTCATAGATCGAAGTAAAGAAAAATCAAATGATGCAATGTCAGGTAAGTATCATGATTGAAACAGTGGCATTTTCTTTTTTCTGGTCGCTAAAACACTTTTATTCATTAATTGACATTTTTTCTCGCTAGTAAATAGTTGTTGAGATATGAGACGAAAACTGAAAAGCACAAATAAAACACCAGGTGGCGCTGCGAGCTCCCCCTAACCACCGGGATTTTTAGTATGCCCATCAGGAGACCTTCTTGTACCTGTGTGCCAATTTTTAAAACTGCATGTTTTTTCTTTTTTTTTTTTCAAACCCTCAATTGACTAGACTATTTATATTACACAAAAACATGAAAATTTGGTTTGTATCTAAGATATCATTTCAAGATATATTGCTCCAAAAATCATTTTTTTTAATCTATCCGGAATTTAAAATTTACTTTCATATGTCAAAAGGCCCTTAATAGCGATGAAGAAACTTTTAACAATTGACCTTTTTGAAAAAAAAAAAAGACTTTACTTCCCAGTGTCCTTGATATTTTCATAAATTACATGATAAAAATATAAATTTAACCAAAGGATTTGATCTCGATTGAGTATTAATACTGAAATCATTTTGAAAATTGTTTAATATTGCTTTTTGACACCTTAATGACACACGTTCTCTAAAACCATAGTTATTCAGAAATTTTAAATTTACTTCTAGATGCCAAAAGGCCCTTAATAATGATGAAGAAACTCTTAACAATCGACCTTTTTGAGGGAAAAAAAAAAAAACCACTTTACTTCCCAGTCCCCTTGATATTTTCATAAATTACATAATAAAAAAAAGTTTAACGAATGGATTTGATCTCGATTGAGTATTAATACAGAAATCATTTTGAAAATTGTTTCATATTGCTTTTCGACACCTTAATGTCACAAGTTCTTTAAAACCATAGTTATTCAGAAAAGGTTAACTTAAAATGTATCTTTTCAATCACTAATGTCCGACAAAACACGCAAAAAGCTTAACACTAAGTATAGTGCTTCATAATACTTGCTGCTACAATGTCTGAAAAAGCTTAAAGAGAAATTATTTTTGACTTCAGTGAAGAAAGAAGCCAACGCCTGCGAACAACACCCTTCCTCCCATTGGCGTTCATTAGGAATTTGTTTCACGTACAACGGAAATGAAAACTAGAAACCGGACATGTCCCAAAAATCAGGATTATCACCATGAAAATAGTTTTGATACTTTTTGTATTGAAAGTTTCTTTTACGAAATGGGAAAGACCTCTGAGCGGAGAAGTAATCATTCAAATGCAGAAGAAAAATATCATGTGAATGTATTTTAAGAATAAAAATTTCTGCAGCTTGAGCGAAGTTTAAACTGCAATTTTTGAAAATTACCTTATGTTAGTATGTATACATTTAATTAGAAACAGATGATTTAAAATTTAAATAACGCAATCTTTGAATTTACGCAATAAGTTAAATTTGAGATTAAAAAAAAAACTGCTTTGACTTTTTATTCATTTATAATAGACACACACAATGAAAATTTATAATAAATACCACGTGACTTCATTTTACGAATAAAAATTGATGCTTCTTGAGTAAAGTTTAAATTACAATTTTCAAAAAGTTCACTTAATAATTAATTTATAACACTTATTCAAAAACATGTAATGAAAAATTTAAATACCGTGTTTTTTGAAGTTACAAACTGAGTAAAATATGAGATAATATCTAAAAATTACTTTGAGTTGTTATTTATTTGAAGCAGATAATAGATGTTTTATGTACCGAACATGTCTCACTTTCAAGATTATCACCACAAACATAGTTTTAGTACATTTTTTGTATTAAAAGTTCCTTTCATAAATCGGGAAATATTAGACGGAGAAGTAATTATTGAAAAGCAGGCGAAATTTTTTTAAAAATAGAATGTGAATTAATTTTACGAAGAAAACTGAATGAATAAAATTTGGGATATGGTTTCTAAAAAATGTCTTGAGTTAGTATTTATAGCAGTGATTCTAAAAAAGGTGATGAAATTTTAAATACTACGGTGCAACATCGAACTTGACTACACAAATCAACCAGTACTTATTACATAAATAAGTATTTGAGTACATTAAAGTAGTAAGTATGAATCACTTCAGTTTATAATTTGAAAAAACATGTTTTTTTGACGTTTTTGTTTTTTCTTGAAAAGTGCCTACATTATTTTTATGACTTCTATTTTTTGACCTCTTTTATCATAGATATATTCTAAAAAGTTGTATGAAACTAAATGCTCGGTTTTTTACGACTTGCACTACTCCATTATGAATTAGGAAACTTGTACTATTACGCATAAACCCAACTTAGAACCTTTTGTGTTTTTATGTAAATTATAGCTAAGGAGATCTTTCGGCATATAATTTGCAATACTTATGCTACATTTTCTTTTATATTTTCTATTTTAGCTGCCATCTTGGCAGAATAGAATTTTATTTTTCATAGTTGCTATGGTTTGGCTTTAGAGTTTGGGAAAAAAATACAAAACAAAATCGCCTTAAAACTATACACCATACAGTACCATTTAGATATCTCATTTTGTTTCGTATAATTTTACACGCTTTAGACGTAAAACGTTAATTTTCCTACTTTTACAGTTAAATTTACAAGTGTAAATGACGGACATCATTTGCAAATTATAAATATTTAATATTATTTAAATGTGTTGTAATTATAAAATTTAAAACTTTGGATAAATTCCACGGCAGTACACATATGGATTGTAATACTGACTGGAAAGTTAAATTACTTTCTAGAATTTTTTTTTCCTCAAAAATAATTACTGGAAATGAAATCAAAGATTTCATTAATCTGAACATGAATGTTAAACTGAATATTGAAACAAGAGAATGGATTCAGATTACACTTGTTTTATTTTTACGGCCCAATGTCATTTGTAATTATTTTTGTACATTCTCATAAATCACTGAATATACAACATTCAAAAATAAACCTTACAGGCGACGAACTAAAGCTGATCAAATGAAAGCACGACAACACAAAAAAAATAATATTATTCCCCTAAAAAATATTCCGCTGAAATCGAGTCCATTTCTTGAACGAGTTCTGGAAAAAATTGCCCGTAAGTAACTGAAAAATCATTAACTTTTTGAGTTACTAAGTATTTCGTTGAATTAGCCATAACGCGAAAAAATACCCAGGATTAAAGTTATAATTTCATGCTCTACCGGAATTAATTGCCGTGAAGTGCATAAAAAAGGGAGGAGGAGATTTTTCTATATCAAACTCATTAATGAGTTTTTAATCAAACAATTCGATAACTTTAAACTTCTTCTTCTAAGTCATTCTTAAGTTATTTTTTTTCTTCTCGGTATTATAGGTACTAGAGCGGAAACAATTCGTTAACTAAATAAATTAGCTTTTTTTATTTTTTGAGTTTCATACTAATTGCGTTGCGAAAGATCTGTTTGGGATTTTTAAGAAGCGAATTCTCGAACACATTTTTTTTTTTTTTAAGTAAGTTTGCGAGAAAATAAATTGAAATATTTTGAAATGTTAAGCTCATGATAATTAAAACGATTATTACGCTGTGCTATGCATTTTTTTAGTTAGAAGTACAAAACATTTTTAACTAGTAATAAAATCGAAATTATAAAGTTATTAGATATTATATTTTTATAAGACTTGGTTTTTTGTCTTTTGAAGCACAAAGATTAATTACTTTAAAGAGAAAACGGTTTAAGTAATTTTGAGATGAGCTGTATCAATAAAAAGGCTTTTGTTTGATTAATTGATACTAAACTAACGAATTTACTAAAGACATTTTCAAGCAAATTTAAAAATTAAAAAAAAAAATCAAACGTAAGGAAAAAAACGAAGTTTTTACTTAAAAAGGAGCTAGAAAATTCCAAAACTAACACCTGAACTGTTCATAAATAATAGGCTTTATATGAAAGAAAAATTAATAACTAAGCCGAACATATTGATCGTATAATTAAATATATGAACAATTCTGCAGCTTCATCCTGAAGGCAGTATGAACTTTTAAACTGTTTTAATTATTGTCCGTTTAAATGTTTGAATGTATACAGTATACCCTCGATTATCCACGAGCAGATTATCCGCGAGGATTTCGGGGTAAAAAGTAAATTTTTATTGAAATAAAATTTTTTGTTCTTTCTTTAAAAAGTTTTTACAGAAGAGTGCCGTGTACTTTATCGAATAAATTGCTTTACCTGGCGTTATCATAAGCAATTATCATAAGAACTATTTCTTTATAGATTTCATGTGCTTCAAAACTTAAAATACAAATAATTTTTAATAGTGTCCTATCTTCACTGTTTATATTACGTTTTATGTACAATGCAATAAGTTTTTAACAAAATTCATTTTTCTTTTATTTCCTCCGTATTTCAAGGCTTTTTTCGTTATCTATGGTTTTTGTTATACGCGATACTCGTGCCACCCAAATCCGCGAATAATTGGGAGTTTACTGTGGAGTTATTAAAAAAATAAAGAAATTTGATTTTTTACTGCCTATTTTTCGTTATTTCTTTATTTTTTAAGCAATCACTATGTACTTAGTATTTTCAATTGACCACAGTTGACGTTCCTTTGATTTTTAAATCCGAGTGTTTGCGTCTACTTGACTTCGCTCCTAATGGGTGCTGGCGTCAGAATCCTCCGGTATCAACTTCATTTCTACTCTACCCTCACGAGTAATTCAGATAAAAACAGCACACATCGTCCAACCCCGTGCATTCATTTGAAGTTGGACATCTTGAACTCAAATGGTTTTGTTTTCGGAAATACAAATTGCGATATAAGTAATTTGTAAAAGCACCTCACAGGCTCCTCCCGTACCGACCACAACTCGTGGTTTAACCGGGAAAGGACCCTGAAATGCGCTCTGTTATTTTTTAACCAGACCAAAGGTCGAGCAAACCCCTGGCCCAGTACCCCCAGAGGTATCGTTTTACTTGGAGGACTTTGTGACCACAACATTTTTAACGTCCCCCAGACACCATTAATCAAGACGGTGGATCTTCGATCGGCTGGGATCGAGCCCGGGTCCCTCCGGTCACGAGTCCGACACCTTACCGATCGGGCTACCACGGCCCATTTGTAAAAGCAGAAAACTGATTGAGTAAAGTTATTGTTGTCTTGGGACAGCTAAGCTGGCAATTTGGAGTATGCTGTTCCACTTTATCAGAGGTGCTGATTAGGGATGCACCGATTAATCGGCAATACTGATTAATCGGCCATAATCGGCTACTTTGCCGATTACTAATAATCGGCAAAATCGGGCCGATCAATCGGCCGAAAAAATATTTTTCAAATACTATTCTTTAAAGTATACGTTCATTAAGAAACTATGATGAATAATTTTATTAATAGTAGTAATAGTCCTCACAGTTGATATAAAGTTTTTTCTTAAATTAATTCTCATATTTTAAATAAATATACATAGACAATGTTGCAACATTTTTCATTTGGTGATAGTTTTCTCCTTAGCACAGTGCTTTTATATAACCTCTAATTTTCAAAGAATAAAAGTATTAAATTAAATTGCTATTAATTATTAAAAAATATGAATTAAAAGTACTCCTAAATTGGGGTCCTAACCACAGACTCCACTTTTTTTTTTGAATTTTTGTGTCCAATTAACATAACTAACAATGCGTTAATAATATTATTGACAATAATATGAAAATAGGCTCTAAGAAATTTGATAAAATATTGAAATTATTTTGCGAAAACTAGGAAAATTAAAAAAAGAATCTTCTCTCAGAAATAAATTACTTATTATTTCTAAACTTGGAATTGTATAGCAGAGAAAAAACAGTGATGGTAAAATTGGTAGTAGAGAAACAATCATCGTTATCATTAATCGGCGCAGCCGATTAATTTGCCGATTATCAGAAACCGATTAATCGGTAATCGGTAATCGGCCAATTTGCTTATCAGTGCATCAATAGTGCTGATTATCAATCAGTGCGCCGTGTTTTTAACTTTTCTAACGGTGATGATGCATTGCATGCATGAAAATGCACACATTTTTAGCTAGTCCATTATGCACCAATTTTAAAATCAGTTTCCAAGTAGCTGTCACTCGTTTCGATGGACTTATTAAATGAAGGGTTCGGGCGTAAATAGTGGTAACTGCATTTTTAAAATCCAAGGTATTGCTTGTGAAAACTTCGAAAAATCACTGCCGGAAGTATTTCGATTTTAAAAACAAAGTGCGTGTGTGTAGGTACATTATTAAGGGATGTGTTTATCCTTAAACCCTGTAATATTTCTTTTCATATGCCCACATTCCATTGTTTTCACCAAATGATTCGAGTTTTACAATTTTGTCAGACACCACTATTTACGCCCGAGCCCTTCAAATATTTAGAGGAGCAGGGTAATAGATTGCTTAGTGAAAACATACTATTGAAACAGTTTCAGTCACAAATAAAAAAAAATAATAATAATGAAAAAACAAAAATAACTAATCAACTTTTTTTTAATTGAAGGTATCAGCTAATCGTTTCTTTTCTATAAATGTAGGAAAAAAGAAGTTTTTTGACATTCAATGTTATAGTTTTTAACTATAATTTAAAATGATGTGGGAACCCTGTTGCATTTTTAGCTATTGCATATAGATGTTTCAGAACTCTTAGGCAAAGCTTCAAGGGGGGATCTTACACATCAAGACAAACAATATTGAATAAAAACTAAGGGACCTAAACGACTTTTGAAGGAGATATTTGCCATAACATTTTAGGGTACAAGATTTGAAATGATTATAAAAAGCGGAAAAATGGTTGGGGTTTTTTTTTCGGTTTTCACTAAAATTATTTTTAATATGAGTATTTTCTTAAAAATAAATCATAAAGTTCAAAAATTTCCGATAGAGGGCGCACTAGACATTGGAGCTTAAAAAAAAACTATTTTTTACCTTTTTTTGTATTTTATTATTAATATATTTTTTTTTAATTTAACCAGTGATACCTTCCGTACCTGCCATTTCTAGCTTACCCGGAT
The DNA here is from genome assembly GCA_038373865.1 of Uloborus plumipes. Taxonomy (NCBI): domain Eukaryota; kingdom Metazoa; phylum Arthropoda; class Arachnida; order Araneae; family Uloboridae; genus Uloborus; species Uloborus plumipes. The sequence goes on from JAXGGA010001898.1 coordinate 53,902, forward strand.
GAAGGGTTTCAATGGAAGTTTTAAAAAAAAGTTACTTTGACAGGATGAGGGAGGGGAAAGGGAATAAGAACGCGGAAGTCATACTAGAAAAGCACTAGCGGGGAGAATTACTACGTGAAAAACAATAAACTATGGAAGATTAGCATGATTAATGAAATGCTAATACATCTAACATCACAAAATGACAACAACAATAAAAGTAAAATGAGCATAAGTATAAAGTTCTTACAGTAAAATGACTCTAGGTTAGCATGTATGTACTCCCAAGATTAAATGTCTGGTAACAGGCTTCCTGCGAATCCCCAATAATTATTTCACAACAATATTACAACAATGATAATTAAAGGAACAAAAATATAAAATTCGATTAGTAAAAATGACTCTAGCCTAGTATAGAATGTAATAACTGGATTACATGTCTGATAACAGGCTCCTTACAAACATCCCCCATAACTATATCACAACAACAATACAGGCAATGATAAAAAGGAACAAAAAATATAAAAATCGAAAAATGAAAATGACTCTGAGTTAGCATAGAATGAATTCTAATGAATAAATGCCTGATACAACCATAATAACTTTTTTTTTTGCAAAGTAAAGAAACAGCTTTTTGCGAAAACAATTATCGGTTATATCACCTTAATTGCATAAGATGGGAAAGAGAAAAACTAGAGAAATAGATCAACTCTTGGAAAATGCGTGTAACAAACCGAAATATAACATTATGACTAAGTATAAATACTTAACAGAAATATAATACATAAATAATTTAAGCTTAGAATTCTCATTATGCTAGAATTTCTACGTCAGTGTTGTGAGTTTATTTTGCAAAATGTAAAGTGAAAATGCTGTTACATTAATTTATAAATAAATACATGCGCCTCCACATAACACACATATATATATACATACACACCTATAATTTGAAAGTATAACATATAATACATATATATATATATATACAAACATATATTTTGAAAGTACTACTGATGTCAAAAGTTTAGACTCAAACTTAAATTTTAAGCTAGAACTGACTGATACTAAATAGCTCAACAATCGGACCAAACGTCATAATGTGTGCTACTTTGTTTTCGTATGTATCGTTTCGTGTAAAAATATTAAAGTCATCTACGATTGTAATAATGTGAAAATAAAGCCAGATATACACTTTCGTAAAGCGCAAACAAAAAAAAATCGACAAGTGATTCAGTAAACTGAAGTAATTTTCAACACTTAAAAAATGTTGTTATTTATTCTCATTGGAAGAAAATATTAAACAACTTGTGCCCCAGAAGCTTTTATCATATCCCCCTAACGCATTTTTATTTACTCACTTTAATTTAATTTCATCCTCCTTAAATAAAGCAGTTAAGCATATGTATGCCAAAAGAGTTTTTATATTTGCATTTGATTTTGAAATGATTTAGAAAAATTAAAGAAAAAGGAACAATATATTAAATTATGCATACACACAAAAATTTTATAAAGACTCTTTATTTTATTGGCTTTAAACTAAAAATAATAAGCAAATAGATGCCAAATTGTATTCCAGACAATTGTAGTAGTCTTATAAATATTTAATGTCTGATTTAAAACACACATCTAAACCATCAGAGAAGAAAAAGCAGAAAAAAAAACTTTCATTTCTCTATATTGAATGAGTAACCCAAGGAAACTAAAACGCACAAAAAGCATTTCTAAATTAAATTTAGACGAAAACGTGCTCGGATTTAAAGAGTTCAGATAATGTCATAGTTTAGATTTTTTTAGTATTTAAATTTGGTAAGATGTATTTACTCCTGGTTTGTCTAAACATTCGTTGATAAAATGTATTCCATTTAAAATTTAAGATATAAAAGGTCAAAGAAATTTTCTGTGGGAGTGAATAAGTTAGCATAATTTGCGCAAACAAAATTAATCAATAAACCGAGAAAAATATGGTTCAAGTTATTTGGAAATTTACCCTCAGTAGTAACTGAGTACTGAGCAGAAACAATTTTATAAATGATAAATTTGATTTCTGGTTGAGCAAATAATGTCGAAAGATAATATTTAGTTAAAAAAGTTTCGTATCATAAAATTAAGTATTTTATTGAAGATTGTAGAGTATGTTTGCTCTGCAGAAGGGAAATACTTTAACAACACCAGAAAGAAAACTTTAACAACACCAAAATAATCAACCGAAAGAATATATTTTTCGGTTGATTATTTTGTGATCTGCTGGCCGTAAACTACAAATTTTCATGATCCATTTGTTATGAAAATAAAAATAGATATTTTTGTCAAATTGTGTGCTGTACAAGAATTTGGAACTATATTTCGGTGATGGAATAAAAACCGTTCTGTATAGGTTCATAACCTTTTCAGAACCTCTTCACTTCCAACGTGTGCCATGACCTCTTCAACTACCAATCTGCTACTGTTAAGTATAGTGTGCTGCTGTGGAATTTGGCACCACAAAGTCTCAATTGTTTTGAAGACACCTCATCCCGTAATGATTGGACATTGAATGGGTAACACGTTTCCTTAATTTTGTTCCTTGCGATTTTTTTCTTTGAGGATATTTGTAGGCTAAATTCTAGCGAAATCGTTATAAAAACTTGAATATACTATTCACAAAAATATCGCAGAAATATCCCCTGAATTGAGCAGGAAATAAACGCAGAACTTTATCCAGAGGCTTCATAAATGCATAGGAAATGTAGGTGGGCATTGGATGAGGTAATGTTCAAAAGCTGATGATTTAAGGTACGTAACATAAATTGCTAATATCATTGCTTAAAGATGAAATCAAATGTTTCAATAGACTTATTGGAATTCACATTTGAGCAGCGGGAATTATTTCTGCGGCACTCTATGTACACCAATGAGCTTTTATTTAATGATATCTTTTACGTAAAATGTTCTTTCTTTCGATAGAATACCTTTTTTATTAAATAAGTAAAAATAAAATAATCTAAAACACCACTGCTAGAATTTCAGATTTGACTTCTTCATTCTTAAAGAAAATAATACAAATCCGCATCGAACATTTTCTGAATCCGCAATACTGTCTACCTGCCGCAAATCAGCGAAGTGAACACTCCGAAGTTCCTTCCATCTAAATTTATCTCTGTAAATCCATTGTTATATTTTTCAGTTCAGTAGCAGCATAAATCAATTACTTAAAAGTTCGATATGACTACCCTTCTGCGTCATTAACATACATTCCATATCAAGGCCTACTGCTATATTGGTAAAATTAAGCCAAATGGAGCCCTGCCAGCAACTTCTTTCGAAAGCTTTCTGTTTTCTGTAACCTTATCAACTACATAGCTCACTAGAAGAGTTTTGAATGTTTATTGTGGCGTATGGATTATTTATCAAATATTTTTATCTTCTGAGTTGTACGCAGACCCACTTTATCTCCTAAAAGGAAGGAAATATAAATTTATATTAATGGATTTAGGAATGGCCTGCTCATGTTTTCAGACCATTCTTTATGTTTATGAGGATTAACTTACTTCTAAAAAATGAAGAATGTATTCATATATAAGACTTACTTGACAGTCTTTCATCTGAATAAAACAACTTCTTTGAGATAAGTAAAAGATCTCATAAGTTCTGTAGGGCTTTTTTCAAAATTAAATTGAAAAAATAATCTTTGAGTTAGTAAGAACTTATATTCATACTTTAGAAATAATTACTTAATTTCAATGTTTTATGTTTTTCATTTTTAAAGCTTCCAAAAAAAATAGCCGATTGAATTGAAGAGTGAATTCGTCTCATTAAGGTAGTATTTTCACCTATGAAAATGTGTGCAAAATTAACTGTAATGTTGACAACAAGACAAAATCTACTACATTGTTATCAAACGTCTTATCAATCAAATCAAAATACCTGCTCAAGGCGAACACAAGCTGATTTTTCGATTTGTGTAACATTTATTGAGCAGTTAAAGTTTAGAACTCAAGTAGTATGTAATTGAACCACCTCCTTTCTTAATTTTTTGTATGTGTGTGAATGTTTAAGTCCAGACATAAAAGTTCTGTGGTTTACTAGTTATTATTTTTGAATCCCCTCTTTTATCCTAAGTTTTCGACTAATCGAATGGATCGATCTCGACTACTTCCATAAGTAAAGGCTTTACTGTATTTACGGGTTTTATGACGTTTTCTTTTTGTAGAACAACGATGCACATTTTACTAATAGCCGATACTGGATAATCAAAAGCAAAGTATGGAAGAAATCAAGACCAAAAAATCTGGTGTGGACGCCGCACTAGTTCCTTTTAGATGCCTTAAGTGTTAAAATAGTGCTTCAGATAACAATTAAAACATTTACACCCTAATTTGCCACGAATCAATGCGAAAATATATTTTATAATGATTCTAAATATCGCTTTTTTTAACGTCATTTAGTAGATTTTTTGCAAAATATTGCCAATAGCGCAAAACTGAACACAAATTTAAAAAATCATCTTTTCGCCAAATTATTCACCAACTTTTTGATATTTCGACAAGTTGGCGGCAAACACTTGGCGACCAAAAGCTTAGCGATACATCGCCAACCGGTCGCACTAAATCATATCACTTAAGTCTGCATTGATATAAACACTGATTTACCCCAAAAAAGAGGAAAAAGGCTCCCTTGGGAGCATTCGAATGCAACCACAAGGGGAGGTACACAACTAGACAACCTTCAGAGCTTACATACCCAACAAGAAGCTTCTGCAAAATACCGTTACCTCTTATGTCTATCGTAACTTTGAGGGACGATTTTTCTTTCCTTAATAAAAAAAATATTTCTTACATAATATTTTTTAATTATTTTTCCTGTCCATTAAACACTGTTTGTTACCAGCGTACAAAATATTGTTGGAAAAAAAAGTCAGGCAATGAGTAATAAGCACCCGGTTAAAGCCGGGTAATAAGCTAGCGTTTTATAAAATATTTCTTCTTTAAAGTAGCAATAGTATACTTCAATTATATATATGTTTTTGAAATACAGCAAATATTTTAATTTGTTCACATTAAAAAGACTGATTTTAAAAGCGAGGTAGAAAATTAGAGAGGGGTAGAGGAGGAATTATAAATCTATTTTTACTTTAAAAATCAATATTCGCTTCGGAAACCAATTAATGAGGAAAGGAATGAAAAAAAAGAAGGCGAATCCTTTTTTTCTATAAATGTTATCTTAATTCAACAAACAATAATACATTAAAAAAGCTGAAATGACTTTTAAAAAAAGTAATTAGAGAAGAGAGAAATACTGATTAAAAACTCATTATGGAAAATGACATCTAGTATTTCTTTTATTTGTTTATTTTCTACATTTCATTTTTTTCCCACTTGATTCACAATTATTGCATTCGAAGCGTAAAAGTTTTCTTAAGACTCCATCTTTTTGTTAAAGAACTAATACTTAGTTGGGGGAAAGTTATTTTTCAAATTGATGTTTCTTGTAATTTGAACAATTTGAGTTAAGTTTACTTATCCATTTCCTATTTCGTGTTAATTGCATAAAGAAAGAAGAACGATTTTTTTAAATGAAGAATATATTTTTTTTATTGAAAAATAATTTGTCTTCTTTTTAATAATGAGTACTTTTCTTTTTCCACATTGTCATCAGCTTCGACGGTATTATGAATAATACTACGAGAAAAAAACGTTAATTACATTTTCATACTACGTTGCATTTTCTTTCTGTTTTCAAAGATATTTATCGAATTTCGCTTAAAATATTAATGAATAATTGCTTGATACATTTTAGCGTAAAAACGGAAGAAGGAAAAGATTTTCAGTAATTGTGCAATGCTTATTTTGTCTTTAGAGTTTTATCAGGTAATTTATTTTATTAATTGATTTCGTCTTATCGTATTTGTATTTGAGGATAAGTCTTTGGTTCCAAACTCAATGATTTCATTGCTTCTGATATGCATACAGAAATATTTATGATGGTTTAAAATTTGGATAATGCTTTCTTTCTAAAATATATTAACTAAAGAAATTTGAATATAATTATGCACAATCGAATAAAACTATAGGGGGACTGCAGTCTCTGGCTAATGGCTGCCGAAAGAGGTAAAAAAAACAAATCCGATTTTCTTCAGCTATGTTACTGTTTATTACAGAATAATGAGACCATAACAAATACTGGGTCTGCCTGTCGGTGCATTGCATGTAGTTCTGTCCTAGCCCTGAAACAAGGGTTTTAACTTACTTCTTAATAGCAAAGCTATTTTCTTCAATTTACGGGTTGTACAGCCCCAATGATGCAGACTCTCGCAAGGGTTTTAACTTACTTCTTAATACCCAAGCTATACCTTCAATTTACGAGTTGTACAGCCCCAATGATGCAGACTCTCGCAATGGTTTTAATTTACTTCTTAATACCCAATAAACTCGTAAATTGAAGCTATACCTTCAATTTACGAGTTGTACAGCACTAATGATGCAGATTCTCGCTGGTGTGTTAACCCATTTATGCCTAAGGGTCTGAATTTCCCCAAAATGAACATTTTAACCAAATAATACTGTACAATTAGTACCTTGGTATTGTTTCAATTCGTTATTCACAGATTGCAGCACATAACCATTGTAAAGTGTGTTCTGTAGCAGTTTTAATATCATGTTTATCAAAAATGGCATCGTTCACAATCTCAAGAAAAAAAAGTTTTCAAAGTTATTCCCAGCTTCCCAGTTTATGTTAATTGCTAACTTTATTTCTTCTTATAAAATGTCTTTTTACATACTATATCGAAGGCAGAAACAAAATTTAGTGAAAAAAATATGTTCCCTCTGGGGTCTATAGTAACTTTTAAGGGACGATTTTTCTTTCCTTAATAAAAGAATTATTTTTTACATGATACTCTTTTAATTATTTTTCTTGTCCATTAAACACTGTTTGTAACCAGTACTTATACAAAATATCTTTGGAAAAAAAATGTCAGGCATTAATGGGTTAATTTTAGTTTAGCTACCAGTTTGCTGACACTCTGCTACATTGAGACGACTTCTGCTCGGTTCTTGTCTATTCCAGACTGATGATTCCATAACAAGGACAAATTTGCAGTCTCTGGATGGCATAACCGGGCTGCAGGTACACGGAATGTTATTTATAACTCGCTTTTAGGCTTAGAGGTGAACAGTTTTTGAAATATATCTCTTTTATTCTTTTGAAACTACATAAGCATCACAAGCTATTTGAAACTAACGTTTACACCTAGAAGAGCAATGGAATGTTTTACCTCTTTGGCTAATTTATTAAATTGCTATAAGGTGGCGTATTCAAGTTCTCGAACTCCTTTTTTTTCCCTTTTTGTCTTCCTTATATATATTGTTTAACTTGTTTCATATATATATATATATATATATATATATATATATATATATATATATATATATATATATATATATATATATATATATATATATATATATATATATATATATATATATACAGGGTGTCCACTCCAATCATGGACCAATAGCTAATTTCTAAACCGTTAGAGATAAGCATATAGTTCATTTAGGAAAAAATCTCCAAATTATGAAAGGAATTTTGGGTCTATTCAATGTTTTTCAAAAAATCAAATTTTGAAAGAGTTACGAAATTAAAATTTTTATACAGCCCCCCAGTCCTATCAATCATACTTAGTAAAACATTCTTGACACTGTAACGTTTAAAACTAAAAAAAAATCACTCCTCTACGACAAAAATTGACCGAGTTATGACGTTTTGAAAAATCAAGATTTTGAAGGATTTCGCATACGGTCCCTTAAGTGATCTCTCGATGACGTCATGAAATAATGCAAAATCTTGATTTTTCAAAACGTCATAACTCGGTCAATTTTTGTCGTAGAACAGTGATTCTTTTTAAGTGTTAAACGTTACAGTGTCAAGAATGTTTTACTAAATATGAATGATATGACTGGGGGGCTGTATAAAAATTTAAATTTCGTAACTCTTTCAAAATTTGATTTTTTGAAAAACATTGAATAGACCCAAAATTCCTTTCAAAATTTGGAGATTTTTTCCTAAATAAACTATATGCTTATCTCTAACGGTTTAGAAATTAGCTATTGGTCCACGATTGGAGTGGACACCCTGTATATATATATATATATATATATATATATATATATATATATATATATATATATATATATATATAAATGGATGTATATATGTTTGCTTCTTAAACAAATCCAGTTTTCGTTGAATTTTCATCAAACTTGGTACAGAGGTTCCTTAATGCACTGGAATTCACACAGGCGGGGTTTTGAAATTTAAAAAAAATGAAAGAGTTCAAACTTCAAATGTTTTGTCTCAAAATGACCATTTGCTTTCAATTTCGAATACATAAAGTAATAGAAATAAGCCTTTAAGCATACAAATTGATAAATTTAACACAATTAAATATGACTACTTTCCAGCAAAGATTACGATTAACAATGAATTATCAATTTAAGGCTCACCTATTTCATTTTAGCATGAAGTAAGTTTAAAATAATTATAATTAAAGTTCTAATTACCGTGGAACATTGACGCAAATATTGTAAAATACAGAAAAATTAGAGGTTCCAACAGATATTTAATTCTAATTGTTGTTGAACTACGTTGTGTTGAAAAGAACCCGGGAAACGCCAGGTAATAAGCTAGTTATGACATTAATTTAAACTTATACATTGGTATAAAATTGAAACTCACTTGATGCACTTTTGGTAGCATTTTACAATCTTAGTGGCTTTTCAGTAAATGATCATCCCCATCTTAATTTCGTACCATCGCAAAACAGTCCCAAGTTCAAAGTTTTATTAAATGAAAGTTCGTTCTGCACCATTAACAAGGTCCTGCTTATGAAATGTCAGCAGTATATCGGCGAAATGAAGCCAGTTGGAACGCTGCCAACACCTTTCAGGAAAAGTTTTCGCATCGCTCCCGAACACTTTCTACTGTTAGATAAATTGGGGTAAAAGTTGGAACATTGTTACTTTTCTGGAGAGAAATTTATTGCGGTTTTGAGTCGTTCTTTCAATATTTCTCACTTCATTGAGTTATATATTTTTCGAGTAAAAAAAGAATGAACGTTGAATCAATTAGGATGGATATTTTTATTTTGTGAAAATCCAGATGAATAAAAGCTTTAATAATTATAATAAGGAATTAAATGAGAATATAATTATTTTTACATACTTGTACGAACCTATGTGTGTGTGTGTGGAGAGAGGAATAGCAAAACTTACTCCCCACTGATTATTATTATTATTATTATTATTATTAGTAGTAGTAGTAGTAGTAGTAGTAGTAGTAGTAGTAAGTAGTAGTAGTAGTAGTAGTAGTAGTAGTAGTAGTAGTAGTAGTAGTAGTAATAGTAGTATGATTATTATTATTATTATTATTTGGCGTTGGGAGTACATTTTTGACTAATAAGTTTTTTTTCTATATACAAGTAGCCAAAACATATTAATCGCTACCGCTGTATTCGTTACTATAAAACAAAAAAGTGGCATATAATCCATTAACATTTTTGAACGACTTAAAAACCCAAATAAATTACACCAGAAGTAAAACTTAAAACCACACAAATTTGACACATTCTGTGTAGATTTGTTTTTTGCTTTACAGCTTTATTTATATGTTTTTTTTTCTGTATTTGGGTTGTTTAATAATTGTTTTCTGATTTTTTTCCTATACAAATGCATATCGAATATTTGAATCTGTAATAAAAATTGTTCTATCTTATTTTTCTTTATGTACAAACTTCAATTTAGTTCTTTAAAAACTTAAACCCCCGGTACCACAGCTGGAAAAAATATAAAAAAATATCTTTATTTGTTTTACACCAAAGACAAAAAATATTAAGAGTAATTCTCAGAGCAAAACAAAGAGAATTTTTGTCAAGTACGTATGTAAAATCAGCATAAATTAGTTGTTTCTTTTGTTTCTTCTTAAGACACGTAGGTCGGGGCACAAATGCAAAAATTAAAACACATACACCTACTTAATTTTTTATAAACTAAACTTCACTAAAAATATCAAATCTATGTGACATTTACGCATTCAGATTAATTTCTCATTTTCATATAACAGTCTTCAACATAAGTTAATTGATGTTTGATAAGAAATGATGATTTGCATCTATAATTTTAGTATCCAAGGATTAAAATTTCATTAACATTTTTCAAAATGCCTTGAATTATTTTATCTACACATTTTTTACTTAGTTATTTATTTTACTGAGAAGTATTTTAAACGTATATAGTAAATAATCTAAAAGATTAAAAATTTCGTAAAAGTACTTTCACAAAATTACTTCTAGAATGCCTAGTAATGTTGATCTGCCTGTACTACCAAAGCAAATTATAACGATAATTAAGTAATTTTAGCAAAAAGAACTGTACGTTGCTGAAAAAAGCAAAAACTCTGATTATGGAATCTTTAATTATGTAATCCGTAGGCTGCCTTCAGTACAGATAATAAGACTAAAAACAATAATTAATAATTAACAAAACGACTTGGTGCCTCTATACATACATTACATAGTTACATGTGTTCCTAGACTCATTAATTTTTTTCTATTTTGTTTGATTTTGGTTCTTTTTCACTGAATAAGAGGGCATTAAAAATAATAATTCATTATAAAGTTGATTTTATTCCTTTAATTAATTAGGAAATTAAATTCAAAAATCTCTTGCTGCTATGTAGAAATAATGTTATTAAAACTTGATTTATTAAGAAATTAGGAACGAAAACAAAACGTATTATTTGCGAAGACCACCAATTATAAATTTTTTGAACGCCAAGCACGTAACTGATTTAGCTCAAATTGCATGTACAAATAGATGTTCGCTGGATAAGTATATCGTACCGTCTGTTTGGAAATCAATCTTCCAAGCACGTATTTGCAAGAAGCATTAAAAGAAATTGGATCAATCTGAAGAAATAAAAGAGTGAGCATACAAGGAAAGGACGTTCCCTGTTATATGTGAAATAACTACATTCTTTCTCTAGCTTTTAAAAGAAAAAAAAACTGCAATGCTAAAACTTTTCAATGGAATTATTTACAGATATTTCAACCAGAACTACTTCTACCATCACGGGTTACTATGCTCCGTTAAGAAAAAAAAAATATTTTATTTGGCATAACAATCAAATTAAAACATACATTTTACTTTTGTTTCTATGTTGTACTGGCTATAGTGAAGCAGGTGCAAACAGTAAATATATGCTAAATTTAGCATATATTTACTACAAACAGAAAAAGTATATGATTTAAATATGAAAAGATACAGCTGCGAAAAACAGTTTTTAAGCTACCGAAAAAAGCAGAAAATAAGATGATGATATAACCTGTGGATTCTATCCTAGAAAATACGACTCTAAACTTCATTAGCTTCAATTCATTACTAGTTGAACAACTGATACCGTACTTTTCTGGTGATCATATTTAATATTCCATAAGAAAAATGTAAATATTCTTCAAGTGAATTTGGAAGGATTGGGAAAACGAGCTTTAGATTTAGTGGAATATTTTTGTCTTTTATGAAAAGGAGCGACAAAATTTTCGTTATCAGTTTAACAACTGATGCTGTGTTTTTCTGTTAATTGTACGTAATATTCCATGTGAAATAGCACGAATATTCTTCCAGTGAATTAGAAATGATTTGTAAAATGAGCTTTGAACTAAGTGGAACATTTTTTGCATTGCATGAAAAAAAGCGATAAGAATTTCAGTTGAGCAACTGATGCTGCAATTTTCTGTTAAGCACACGTAATATTCCATAAGAAAAACATTGTATTTCAGTGAATTAACAACGAAAGGAAAGATTAGCTTTAGATTAAGTGGAATATCTTGTGTTGTTTATGAAAAGAGCGATGAAATTTTCGTTATCAGTTGAACAACTGATGCTGTACTTTCCTTTCAATTGTACGAAACATTTTATAAATAAAACTTTAATATTCTTCTAGTAATTTAGGAATGATTGGAAACAAAAAGCTTTGGAATAAGAGATATATCTTCTGCAGGTCATGAAAAAGAGCGATAAAATGTTTGCTACTCGTTGAACAACTAATGCTGTACTTTTCTGTCAATTGTATATAACATTTTATAAACAAAACAAATATCCTTCTAATGACTTAGGAATGATTGGAAACAATTAGCTTTGGATTAAGATAAATATTTTCTACAGTTCATGAAAGAGAGCGATAAAATTTTCGTTATCAGTTGAACAACTGATGCTGTACTTTTCTGTTGATTCGACGTAATATTTCACAAGGAAAACATAAATTTTCCTCAAATATCATGAAACTGAAAGTAAACGTAAACTTTGCAGAACAAATGAGATATTTACTTCGATCATTATTCATGACATGATTTACCCAAATAACCTCAGTTAAAATGAAACTTAGCGCCTACTTCTTATCTTTAATATTGTTCTGGAAATGGCACCGATAATGAGCTTCAATAATTGCTTCCATTTGTCATTCGCCGACTGTGTTAATTAACTTGAAAAGTCATTCTAGCTTTTTTAGCTAGAGTAATCAGTTTCTGCTCCGATTTCGACGTCACCGTCGCCGTTATTTAGATTTATAAATAAGAATATTTCCTTCACCAAATTTTTTCTTCAAACAAGAGAAAATTGGAACGTATATTATCAATATGTATTAGCAATTAAATCTGAATAAATAGCGGTAGAAATGAGCTCTAGAGTTATTGTAATGCTTCAGGAAAGTCGAAAGAGTTGCTTTAGTCATGGTAAATCGTTCGTTTTTACGATATGCAATTAACAACTAAATTCTCGTTAAACTGAAATAACTCTTCAGTTGTCAAATACGGGCTAAACAAAAGCTAGATTTTTTAACACTTAGAAATTATCATAATGAATCTCACTATGATTGCTTTTGCACAAAATGTAAGTTACAGTTACTAAAGCAGAACAAAATTTAAAAAAAAGTAAATCAATAAGATTCTTGGAGTGGTCTTTTTCTTCAATGCATGAAGATAAAGAAATGATAAGCTTTGTATTTAGCTTTGCACCATGTATTTGATTCAGATGAAACTTTTTCAGAATTTTTCAAAAAATATTTCCTGTTCTCAAATGACTATGGCAGGAATTCAAGTGAAACAGGCAATCGCAAGTTACAATCGCTACTGGAAATGAATTACATTAGAGCGTTTCTTGATAAAAACATCGTGACGTCAGCGTGACGTTTGCCTATGAAAAACGAGCTAGATAAAACGTCACAGCCTACTTGGCGAATAAGAGGAGATCACTGACTGCTTGTGAGCTCTTATTTGCTCCACCCGTAGTGACGTCAGTGCCAAGTTAAGTTGATGATAATGTAATTCACTTCCAGTAGCGATTGCAATTCGAAGCGATTGCAATGGTGTTTCACTTGAATCCCTGCCTATATCATTTTGTATTTAGGTAAATTACGTCACAAAGAGCCACCTGGTGGCGATAACTCAGTTTTGCTAAAAAGTGCAGATACGACTTTTGTGCTTAGCACGGCAGAAAAGTTAAGTAGAATCAAATCATATAAGTTGATTCCATAATTTGAAAGGTTGAATTAATTCACTATTGCACTAAAGCTCTCATATATATTTCATAATTTCGTCAACACCATATAAGCCAACTATTTTCGAACTGTCCAATCACACACCCCTCCAAATGAATGTTTACGTGTATGCACCCCATAATAAAATGAACCGATAAATAGAAAGGACCATTCAATTTCATTTCAGAGATGCCGTATAAAACCCGACACTCCGCCGATTGAATTTCAAATTATACCTTCTTCTTCCTTTTCTTCACAGCACACACGCAATCATTCTCAAAAAGGCCATCTCGTAAAATATCCGCTTCTGGCACTCTAGAAAATAGGTTTATGGTCACACTAGATTTCACCGAATTCAAGCTGAAAATTGAGAACACTGATTTCTTTGAGCTACTGAAACCTTAGAAATGGTGTTGCCATCTTCGGTAACGAAACTTAAGTTAGGTTTTTATGTTCATTTCAGGCGTTCTTACAAAATTTAAATAAACGTTCGGTGCGACATCTTTTTGCTAAAAAGAGAATATTTCCAACTATATTACAGGGTTCTTTGTTATTTGAAGGGCTTGGAGGATGAAGGGGCTAAGTTACATTTTCAAAAGTGAACACTCTGGACAATGGTAAGCAATGGTTACAGGTAAGCAAATAAAACTTGGTACATCAAAAGTAGATGTCATTAGACAGATTTCATACGCACACCGACGACAAAACCAGAAAATAAAAAAGCTGCAACAACTGCAACAATAAAACTTTGAACTTTAATTACTCACAATTTCTGTTTCGTCGCATAACCCCTTCATCTCCCAAGCCCTTCATTTATGTGTTATCTATTTCATAGTTTAATTACGAATTAGTTTTATAACTCAATTTTAGTTGTGCAGAAAATTACAACGTTACGAAGGCACAAATGAGCAGGGATACTGCAGACACGTGTTTCGGTGTTACAAGGAACGCCTTTTTCAATGCAAAAAAAGTTGTGAGCTTATGGATGCACAAACATCCGACAAAAGCTAACTTGAGGCTTGTGTCGGAGGTCTGTGCACAAAGGTATTTGTAAACTTCAATTTTAGTTATTTTTCCATAATTTACTCCCCCCTTCAGTTAAATAGATTAATTTCAAATATTTCTTATTACTTTTAAGTTCTTAAAAACTTTTTTCGATACTCAAATTTTAGGTAAAAAACAAACAAACGTTTCCTGCTTGTTTAAGTTGCTGAGTTGGGGAAAGGTAGGGCACCTGCATTCGCCTTTAAGGGAGGAAGTAGGGTGACTTTCCTATAAGTCACAGCTTATTCCGCAACAGTGGATTCATTTTAAATTTACATTTCCGGGATTGAGAATGTCTTTACAGATGCAATATGAAGATCCAATCAGAGTAGTTTATAGCTGCTCTAAGACTGTATGGATAGAAGAGGTTTACTTTTAGATTGGCAACTACGCTGAAAGAAAGCATACCCTCTTTTCAATCTGTCTCCTGAAAGATAGATCACCAAGTAGTATAATCGGGAACCCACAATTCGAAATTGATGTTCGTTGGGATGGCAGAAGTTGATCATAAAATAAAAATGTGGACGAGTTTGTATACAAAATTAAGCATTACTACGGATGATTTTACTTTTAACATATTGCTTTTAGAACAAATGAAATTAACAAAAAAATTGAAAATAAAAAGAAGTTACAACTTTGAAAAGACGTACCAAAGTGGCTTTTATATCCTTGCTTGATATTTTGAATTTGATGCTAAATCGGAAAATAGTCGTGTAGATGATAACAGAAGGAAACAAATCTCAAAAAAGGGAAACATTTTTTTCCCCCTTTGAGCATTTTTTTAAAAAAATAGCAAAAATAGTTCTGACCATTATTTATTATAATTCAATTAAAGCTTTAATTTTTTACTGAAGATTGTTCTGAAGCATGATTTCTGTTAAAAAATGAAGAATAAAAAAGAGCCACTTATATAGCAAATTTCATTACCTTCAAACAACAAAATGCAGACTGAATTTTTACCGGGATCAAACTTCCCACAAGCTCTTTGACACGCCACACGTAAAAACGTGCGTGGAACTAATCAATTATAACCCAGTAGAAACACTTGAAGCAATAAATTCACAGATTAGTGTTTCTAATTAAATTCCCGCTAAAACTCACCTTTTTTCCATTCCCACTTATGCCTAGAGCAAACAATTTGCCTCGGTGCTCATTGAATTTATTACACGAAGCATATGTAACGGCTGTTCCACGTTGTAATGGGAAAGTTTATATACTAAAAAGTTCCAAATTAAACTAACTTTTAAAAAAAATAAAGTCTTGCACAAGCTATCAAATAGTTTCTACTATGCCGTTTGTTGACAGGAACAATACGATGAATAAATGTGAACTCCCATGAAAGTTTATCAAGAGTTCAAAAAACGTTTGCTACGCAAGAGCTCGTAATTAAGTAACTTGCCGATTTTTCTTGATTCATACCGCAACTGAGTTACAGCACATGCTCTTTGAATTTGTCAAACTTATTTTTACTTCCAAGCTCTTTGTAACTTGGACGGAAGTGCTTTCTTATTTGCGGCTCCGGAGCTCTTTTCTTCCTTTTGTGATGTATTACGTCTTTTGACGGGGGTGCATATGTTTTCCGCATTTAATGGTAATTCATAAAGTTGCAGTTTGTTTCTCGCGGCTTTATTAATCACCGAAATTCTGCTTTTTTGGAAACAATTCCAGTGATATGTTCCGAGTTAAATTCGCGTTTTTTAAATGTTTTAAAACTTTTCGAAACAGTTACGGTTCTGTAATAAGTTCAGCGGTATGCTCTGGTTATTGTACACTGGAAGTATCATTATTTCACTCTAGGCTAATTAATGGGAAAATGTAAGGGAAAAAAAACGACCCTTTCTTCGTTCAAATATAAATATCTCTTAGAAAACCCCGTGTATTCTCTAGTCGTAATCTAGCCCCCTATTAACATAAAACTTAGGAAATGTATTATATTTATAAAATTCAGAATTTAAATTATAAAGGAAACGAACAATTTACTGAAAACAGTTTTACATATCTTTAGGCCAAAAAAAATGTAAAATTTGAGAACAAGATAATGTCTGAGTTGCTCAAAAAACTTTGTTTAATATCCTTTTCACTCATGCAGCAATTTGAACTTCGTATATCCTACTTAAAATCTATCATTTGTTCTTTTTAATAAATTTACTTTAAATATTTATCATAACAAAAGATCTTTTAAAATTCAGGATACTACGATAAATATGAAGAGCGGAAAGTTGCAAACTGGATACATCATTAGTGTACGTGGCATCACACTAGTCAATATTGCTATAAAAGTAATAAACCCTTGTACTCTATAAACTACACTTATAGTGCGACTCTGACCAATTGACCTCCGAAGTAGACAATATTTCCCTGTTTTATAAGTACTATTAGGAAAATGTAATCGGCCCTGAATTGAGTCAGTGCGCATTCGTAGTCGCTCTGCGAAAGTATTTTAACTCAAATCCGTATGAATTACCTTTTTCAATTACCCGAAAAGAGGGAAATATTGCCCATTTCGGAGGCCAACTCACCAGAGGAGCTTGATATTTATTTTATGTATAGTGCATCACTGGCAACTTGAGGTATGACCTTGCTATGACGTTGACAATGTTTACCTCTTTTTGTGAAGTTCAGTAAAAAAGAACGTGTTATTGGAGAGGATTGGAGTTGTAATAACGTATGAGAGTAACCTAATTCAATTCAGAACCGAATACACTTCCCTATTTACCCTCAAAAGGTAAACAATGCTAACGTAATATCTCATAATTTCAGAAGTGCATTAAATGTATTTATTTATTTTTAAAATCTTATTTTTCACCCGCAGAATACAATCAACTGTTAATGAATCTTTTAAGAAGATTAAAATTAAAAGTGGTTCAAAATATCAAATTAAAAAAAAAGTTACTTTCCTTATTTATGTTAGTAAAACGTAATTTAAAACTTATAGAATAAATGAAATTAATATTATCTGTACAGCAATATGCGTTGTTAGATACAAAGTCAAAAAAAAAAAAAAATACAACGACACTCTAAACTCCCATGCTTTCGTACACGTATGTCGTTGTCAAAAGCGATATACGTAAAAACTCCTCAACTCGAGGCTTCTTTTTCTAATGAAATTTTAAAACGCCCCTATCGTCATGATCAAATTTAGGACACAACAGACATTTTCAGAATATCAAGTAGTCAGAATAATCAATTTAGGTTGAAAAATTCTTCTATCTTCTTTAAGATTTCTTCCAACGTACGGTGCCCTATTCTAGTGATATATAATAATTCTACTCGCTTTTAGTCATCTGAAAATTAAATTATATTATGAATGGTAAACCGTTTTGAAAATTTCTTGTCTATTTTAAAGTTTGAATACATTTTATTTAAATGTTAAAGGTTTAAGGAATAAAGAAAACTGCAAAATAATGTCTTATTTGTATGCAACATTTACCCTTAGCTGTAATTTACATTCAGTTTGGTAGTTGCTTTTATTCTCAGAAATTAAATTTAACAATGCAAATTTGAAGAAATACCTGAAGGTAAGAAAATGTCACCGGTATTGTTTATGAGCAGTTCCTTGAGCAAAACTTTTGTTAGATTCGTAAAGATTCTTGGCAAAAAATAAGAATTCCAGCCCAAACTGTAAATAACGTGGAATACGTAAATTACATTCCAACTATGTCTGAATAGCAAAAAATGATTTTCAATAATGTAATTAATTTAGAGTGTTGGAAATGAAAATAGAGATAATTTGGCATTTGGAGTAAATAAATCGTGTTTCAAATAGGTAAATAACTCATTTTTGATTCTTCGTTCATCATTAAATCCTGTAGATGGTATCAGAAGGGGGGGGGGGAGTTAGAGGTTAAGCTCCTCAGAACTCTTGACTGTAAGTCATATTGATATTGTACCAGTATGTACCTCCCCCGGAGAGAATTTTGAGTTTGCTATAGTGGAAAAAAATGTAATGTATTTGCTTAAAAAGGTTTTCCATAAAGATGTTAATGAATAGTTTAATATGCAATTAATTTATTCAATGTCAATGTAAACTCTTGGACGTCATTTCAATTTTTCCAGGGGGGGGGGCAAAGGGTAAAAACACAATACAATTTCATCAGAAAACAACAAAAACCACGCCCACTTATATGTAAATAAATTGATTTCTCGAAGTCGGGGTAGGGGGGCAAATGACCCCCCTGCCCCCTAAATGACGGGTCTGTGTAAACTTAACACTCGTAAACCACCATCATGACGTTTAATTCAAACTGCCCTTCGTGTTTGGCACAAAGAAACGCAAGTATATTCAAAATACAAGTTGCACAACAAAAAACTCGTAAAAGAATAAAATTAGTTACTAGGAGTAAGGGAATCTCACTCATTTGGTTTAAAGTACAAAGTTAATCATTTATATTTTAAGCAGCGTAATAGATTCACAAGAATGGATTATTAGTGGCTATAACTTTTGTCGTTGGTGGAATATTTAACAATTTCGTTTTGATGTCTCTTTCTAGAGACATAGAGAGAGGGGATGTTCGCTTGCGGATATAATCCCCCTGAGACCTTGGGTTAAACACCACTCTCAAACCTATTATGCTATTTAGTATACTGCCTAGCTAAGCGCAAAAGTAGTAACTGCAGTCGAGTTGAAACTGAGATATTACTCTTTATAGTTTTACTCTACCATGTTTTTGATCCAGATAATACTTTTCGGACTTTTTTTTTTAAATGTTTCTTTTTCTCAAATGAAATCTTAAATATTTGTATTAGGTAAAATACGGCACAAAGAGCTACCTGGTGGCGATAACTCAATTTTGCTAAAAAGTTCAGCTAGGACTTTTGTACTTAGCACGGTAGTATACAGGTAGTGTTTGCTATGACTCTACCTCTCGCCACTCATGCCAAGGTAATTTTTTCTTGTGCCAGTGACCCGTAAGTATTATCTAATCTAGTGCTTTTTTATTCACACCATTATAAACATGCTTCCAGCTTTTAACGTATCATTAATACAAGAATTGCTTCAAATCGGAACAAATGTATATCTATCTGATAACGAGCAGAACAAATCATCCATTGTCTTTTCATTATTCATTTTTATTTAATTATTTCCATGGTTTTCTAAAAAAACTAATGAGCGTGCAGACAAACAAAGCAGTTAGAAATATTGGGTCATTTAAAAAGTCTCCGCACTTTTTTCGTAAGTTTTTGAGTAAGATTTTTTTTATTTGAAAATTAATTTTAATCTAAGTGCATATGCTCATTATTATTTATGACCTTTGGCTATTCCCTCGGTAGCTGCAGAATTTCATTGGTGTAAAACTTCTGAGGTTTATCGGTGAAAAACTTAGCCAAGTGATTTTCAGTGACTGTTCAGTTAGCCAATTTTTTGCCATCAAAAGAATTTTTCAGAGACTGAAACTAATGATAATCAAAATTAGCAAGGTCCGGCCTATACGTTAGATGCACCAAAAGTTCATTACCAAGTTTCTTCGATTTATTCTAAGTCATCAAAGATGAGTGTGGCTTAGCATTATCATGGTGGAACACAACTCCTTTTCTGTTGGCCAATTCTGGTCGCATTTTCTTGATTGCTTCATTGAAACAGTTGAGTTATGCACAATAGAGGACAGAATTTACTGTTGCGCCAGGTTGTATCAGTTCATTATGAGCAATGCCCTTCCATTTCTACGAAACACCTTTTTACCGTCAATCCTGGATTTGAAGTCGTTTGTGGTGGGTCACAGCCCTTTACCGAGATCGCATGCATTTCATTGTCTCGTATCTAATCCATTTTTCATCTCCTGTAATAATTTGCTTCAAAAAGAATCGATTTCGGATCTCCTTAGAAGCGTTTTACTGATGGTAGCTCTGTCGATCAATTTTTTTTTTCGGTAATTCTTGTGTCACCCAAACATGGAGCTTCTTTGAGCAACCTGTTCTCTTCAGAGGATCCCAAACTGTTATGTGGTTGATGTTAAGTGTCTCCTCCATCTTTTAAGAGCTTACG
Source organism: Uloborus plumipes (assembly GCA_038373865.1). Lineage (NCBI taxonomy): Eukaryota > Metazoa > Arthropoda > Arachnida > Araneae > Uloboridae > Uloborus > Uloborus plumipes. Next base: position 74,474 of record JAXGGA010001898.1, read on the forward strand.
CGTTGGTCCCGCTAAACCAGTTGAAAAACTTCATCGACTTTTTCAGTGAATAGCCGACCAGAGAGAGGTGTATCTTTGACATCGAAATTTCCGGAACGGAATAGAGTATACCTCTTTTGATTACGGCGTTCACTCATTGCATCCTTACATAACATTTTTAAAAAACATCGGCCGTTCTTGTGGCGTTCTTATCTTTTTTGCAGTGAAAAAGCATTACCTATCGTATTTTTCAGATATTTCAGTCATTTTTAAAGTGCTATAACTTTTTACTCGATTGGCGAAATACTTGAACGTGGTCACGAAAAGGTAGCCTGAAATGCCACCTTTCAAACGAATACTCATATAATGCAATTGGATTAGTGTTACTCGAAATATATACGTCAAACCATCTGGTTAGAAAAAAGCGCGAGGACTTTTTAAATGACCCAATAAAAACAATTTGATTCACAAATACTTTTCAAAATAGTGCAAAACTCCTAAGTATTTACATCAAAGAATAGGAAATATTGGAAGAACACTCACTACTCAATTCATTTTCTTTGAATTTCTTAATAAAGTCAACTTACCTGTAAAGAGAAAAAACATGTTTAATATTTTAATACAATTTTAACATAAAGAAAAATAGTGACGCGTGGCAGAAAACAGTGCTTCATATTTTTTTGAAAGTAGTCTGAACATGCAATGTACTAAGTGAGACCAAATAACTTATTGTAATGGATAACAATGACGACGTAAGTGCTGCTAACACTTCTTTGTACCTTCGCAAAATTTCGAATGTAACCGGAGAGTAGCATAGCATGCAAATGAAGTGACACTTTAGCTATACAAATAGGACAAACCATTTTTTTTTTTTTTTTGATTCCGTCAAGCATAAAAACTATTTTCAATGTTATAAAGAATGAAAAAAATTAAATGATAGAAAAATGTTCACGTGTATTCATGTATACATTTGAGAAGTTTTACTTTTTATTAATTCATCGCTTTTTATTTTTATTCATTTATTTTTCATGAAATTTACGTGAAGGTGAAAGCGTAGTTTTGTCATGCAGCGGAATATATTGAAATATTGTACGAAACCATGAAAGTAGATTTTTTAAACTTACAGTAAGAAACTGTGAAATAGTTTCATATTTCTCGATTTTTAAAAAATAAAAGTAAAATAAAATAAACGAGAAGTAGTTACACACTGCATCTTAGATATTATAGAAATATATATTTTATTAAAAATTTCACTTCAGTTGAAAGTAGTTTGCTCGTGCACATCACATAATTATCTTCAGACACTTTATTTTCTTAAATCATATTAATAAAAATTTGTTCTTCTTTCTCTTATATACGTACTATGTACTATTTTATATGTGCTCATATTATGTACCTTGTTATGACCAAGGATATAATCTGTCTCTTATATGTTGCTTCCCATGAGCCGTGCTTAAAGGATTTTGTTACATAAGTTCAGTAAAAATGGGTTTGCATAAGAATAATGATTATTGACGTTGTATCAAGAATTTCTCCCCAACTAAAACATAAAAGAACCCCTCCAGGGTTTTCCAGACCCACTCTATGTCTCTAAAACTGCTGGGTTATGAATAAAAATATAACAAATATTACATGAACGTTTAAAACTCAAAATATGACGATCTAAACCATTCGGAGTCATATGGTACTAGTTCGTCACAAGTGTTGGATTGTGACTTATTCAAGTAAATATTTCCATGCTCATACATTTTACTGTATTTAATTTTCAAATATCACGAACTTACTTTCCGCTAAGGGTAGACTTTTAAATGTATTTTAACCATGTTTTCCTACTTTAAAAACTTTAGAGGGAGGTAATAAAATCTTAACTTTTCAAACTTTCCGCAGAGAAAATTCATCATTGTCTTGGCGAGTGAATAGATTTTTTTTTCGTTGAAACGATTGCGCTGTCTTTCGAAGGGAACATTCTCACCACTATCGGAACATCGAGTTTTCAATGTTCCCCTGCAGATGGTGGAATTCCCTGGTTCAAAATGGCTTGCAGTCACGTAAACGATTTCAGAGAACGCGTCAACAGACGATAAATTGGTAAATCGCGGAAAGCTCCAGATATATCACCCCCATTCATTTTCCGTTTATATTCCGGCATGTTTTTAATCTTTCCATGACACTTCAATGAGTATTCGCGATAATAATTCTCGTGGTTGAAAAAGATTCCGTGCCCAAGTGTCGATGGCAAACTCGATGAATAAATTAAGCCAGAAATTGTTGGATTTATACGAAATTAGTGATAAACTCGTCTCCATCTGTGTTATCTTCTTAATTGCTTTGAAGGAATTAATTTATTTCTGAATAGATAAATTATTATAATTAGCTGCATTCTGCCATCGATTATTTGGTTTCGCAAATAGTAAATTAGTAATTGCTGATATATTTCGGCAAATTAAAAAACAGAGTAAAAGAACAATGAAAACTCGGATGACTTTTGAGATTTGTAATGCAATTTGTAAATGAATGCAGATATGTTTTGACAGTTGGAATGGTTTCTCTTCAACATAGGACAAATTGGTAAATCGCAGAATGCTACAAATATATCGCTCCCATTCGTTCTCCGTTTTTCTCCAGCATGTTTTTAGTCTTTCCATGACACTTCAATGAGCATTCGTGATAATAATTTTCGTGGTTGAAAAAGATTCCGTGCATAAGCGTCAATGGTAAACTCGATGAATAAATTTAGTCAGAAAATTTTGGATCTATCCGAAATTGTTGATGAATTTGTCTTCAACTGTTGTTATCTTCTTAATTACTTCGAAGGAATTAAATTATTTCTGCATAGATAAAATATAATTAGCTGCCTTCTGTGTTGATTACTTAGTCTCATAAAAAGTAAATTATTCATTGCTGATGTTTTTTGGCAAATAAAAACACAGAGCAAATAAGCAATCGAAAAATCGGTACAATTTTAGAAATTTAAGATTTAAGTTGTAAATGAGTGTAGATATGTTTTGACTAGTAGAAGGGTATGACGACAACACACGATAAATTGGTAAGTCTCAAAGCTCCAAATATTATATCACAATCATTCATTCTTTGTTTTTATTCCAGCATGTTTTTAATCTTTCCTTGATACTTCAATGAGTATTCGCGATAATAACTTTCGTAGTTAAAAAAAATTCCGTGCTTAAGTGTCGATGGGGAACTACACCTCATATTCAAAATATTAGAATAATTGAGAAAAAATGATAAAATGGAAATAATGTTCCATTTATTTATCTTTTATACTAAGTTATTGCAATTAAATTGCTTATAAATGAAATCTGGAATGCTTATATAATATTTTAACGTAAACAATACGTAAAATAATAATAAATTAGATATTGCAATATACTTCTGAAAAAAATCATAATATTAGAATAAAATTAACATTGGTTCAAAATATTAGAATATTTTATTTTATGCAAAATATTATTGTATGAATATGAAGTAAATGGCAGTTAATACTTTGCAGCATCCCCTTTAGCTTTAACAACACCGTTCAATTGATTTAAAATGCTACAAACAAGTTGCTTACAAACATTTCGATCAATATTAGACTAAATATACTTTATACGTGCCACAAACTTAGTTTTATTTGAAAGAGGATTTTCTCGGAGTTTTTTCTTATTATATGCCACAAGTTTTCGATGGGATTAAGGTCTGGTGACTTTTGAACCAATTCTTAGTCGACACTAATGTCTGAGATGAAGCTAAATCCCTCGTTGAAAGATGAAATCATCTTCAAACAGATCTTCTGACGAAGGAATCATGTAATATTCCAATATTTCTTGATATATCTGAAAATTAACCTTTTCTTAGACGATGCATAACTTACCAGGTCTTTTTGCGCTTTTGCAACCCCAAGTCATCTCATTAGCCACACTAGCATAAAATTTCACTGGACGTTTGAGACATTCTTTATCAAATGCTTCTTGCTGCATTCTCCAAACTCCAATACCTTGATGACCACATGAAACATAAAGCGTACTTTTATCACTGAGTAATATTTTTTTCCAATCATCTTCGTTCCATAAATGTCTTGATTTACACCGATTCAATCTTGTTCGTTTTTGTTTCGCAATCATGAGAGGTTTTGTGTTTGGTACACGCGATTCAAACTTAAATTTATGAAGACGTCTCAATGTTGTAGACATAGAAACTTCAATTTCTCCGTCTTTCCATTTTCGCTGCAAGAATTTCACACTTTTGAAACGGTTTTTCTTAACAATACCTTTCAGTTTCTTCTCATCTGTAGCAGATTATTTTGATTTTCGATCGCTATTTTGGCGATTAATTTGAAAATTTTCATTTTTCAAACACTGTGTTAGTATATTGCTACCGCCAGATTGCGAACAGCATAAATAATTTGCAATGTCACATTGATTTTTACCGTGCTGGTACAAATCCACTATACACAGTTTAATCGATTCAGGAATATCCCTCACACGACCCATTTCAAGATCAAAAATCAAACAAACTGCAAAGAGATCTCTACTTTTAAATAAAATCGTCTGTATTTTATCATTGATGCCACCCGTCATGAAGTAGTGATGAAGTAATAAGAATTAATGTGAAATATTCTAATATTTTGAAAAAAATGAAAAAATATTCTAATATTTTGACATTTCCAAAATATTTTTTTTTCTATTCATCTCTTCAAATATGATATTAATTTCAAGGTAATAAATAAGTTTAATCAACAATAAGTCTTAAATAAAATCGTCGTTTGCATATTTGCATTTAAAGACATTGCATTACCAAACGATATTTTCAATTTGTAAAAAAAATGTCATCATTCTAATATTTTGAATGTGAGGTGTAGATGAATCAATTTAGTCAGAAATTTCGGGATTTAGCTCTTTCTATCTAAAATTGACGATAAATTCGTATCCATCTGTTGTTATATTCTTAATTGCTTCGAAGTAATTAATTTATTCAGATAAGTTATTATAATTAGCTGTATTCTTTCATTCATGCTTAAATTCGCAAACACTAAATTATTCATTAGTGATATTTTTTGACAAACTAAAAACAGTAAAAGAACAATAGAAAACTCGGATGAATTTTAGAAATTTAGGATGTAAGTAGTTAAATGAGTATAGCTATGTTTTGACAATTGAGAGTGTACTCTGAAACACAGGATAAATTTGTGAATCGCCAGACAGCTCCAGATATATTACCCCCATTCGTTCTTCGTTGATATGTCTGCATGTTTTTAATCTTTCCATGACATTTCAATGAGTATTCAAGATAACAATTTTTGTACTTCAAAAAGATTCCGTGCCCAAGTGTCAAAATCAAACTCGATGAATACATTAGTCTGAAATTTTGGAATTTACCTCATTCTCTATCCAAAATTGTTGATAAAATGTCTCCAGCTGTTATCATCTTAATTACTTCGGGGGAATTAATTTATTTCTGAATAGATAAATTATTATAATTAGCTACTGTCTGGCGTTGATTACTTGATATTGCTACAAGGCAAAACCTTATAGCATCCCCTTAACGCTAAACAGCCACCACTGTTGGATATTGGAGGCGAGCGGTGTTCATATTCGAACACAAATTCCTGTTTACCAAGGCCTTGAAAATGCTAACCGCAACTGTACCGGAAGAATTCTTCCTTCCTGGTTTGGCAAACTCCTGTAGCCAATCAGGAACTGAGCGGTAGTTTTAGTTCACGTTTTTGGAAGAATTATGGGGCGCTTGCCTCTTGCGCTGAGGTTTGCGGGATAAGCTAAGTCTTCGAATGCGTTTGCTGGGGGCTGGGTGGTTGCTGCCCAGTCCCCCAGAATCCCTGTTTTTTTACCTGATGTGAAAATATTTGCTAAAGTTCCCTTAGAGGAATTCCTTTACGCTTAACATGAATCTGTAAAATTTGAACGAATATATAAATAGTCTAGAACTTTTCTCCTGCTGTAAAAATCAGGTGTCTTCAAAAGGTCCAGTGAACGTGTGTACGTTCTGTCCAAAAAAACGATGAGACGCTTATATGGAGTCTTCAATGGAGGTGTCCACTGGTGATAAACTACTACGTAAAATGATGAACTCTGTTCTACGAACTTTCGGTTAGAAACTACTACATGAAATGATGAACATCTGTTTCACGAACTTTCGGTTAGAAACTACCACATGATATGATGAACTCTGTTGACGAACTCTTAGTTAGGAACTACTACACGAAATGAACCCTTTTGGAGAGTCTACAATACTTACGTAAGTGCTAATCTATGAGTACTCATACGTTTTCATTATGGCCATTTTTAATATTAAATTTAAGTAGCTACTTTCATTTTTATTTGATGTTTAAATTGTTAAAATAAAATTAAGTGATTAATGTCAGAAGTGTGATTATTTGTCTATTGCATGATATGTATTAATTTAAAAATTTAGACACAGTATGATTCACCTATATAATATAATTCAACTTGGTTTAAATAGTGAGATTCTGGTAAGTTTCAATAAATTCTTTTCAGCAATGTACTAACCACTAGCATAGAACCACTGTACCATAAATTGGTGCAGTATAAGATTATTGGTGCCGCTCCAAAAAAAATAATTAATGGGTTGAGAATTCCGGGTTATACTTTTATGAATGTAAAATGTAATCACCCTGAGATCACTAAAAACGACGATTTTAGTTTACTCACGAAATTTATTTTTTAAATTGTTGCAATTTTTCATTTTAATTTTTCAATAACAATTAATTATGTCTTTACATTATATTGCATTTTAAATTTTTCTCAGACTGTTTGATAATACATGATTTTTTCCATGAATGCATTTTTATCAATTATTTTCTTGAATGGTGTTGCGATAGGAAATTTTATTGTGTGATGCTATTCTTTAGGGGTTGTATGTTTATTGTTTTTTCATGTTTTCCAATCAACAAACCAAATTTTTCAATGGGGTTTTCATTCAAATTTTAAATTTTTGCTGAAATGTCCAAAGTTAAATCTAAAATGTCTGCTCAAAGTTTGGCTTCATCTTTACCTACTTTTAATGGCAAAGAGGGGGAAGATATTAATTTTGACATTAAACAGTTTAACAGCATAGCAGATCTAGAAAAATGGAGTGAGGAGAAAAGATTAATTGTGTTCAAATTAAATTTAGGTGATAAAGCTTTAGATTTTTTAATCAATGATGCCGCAGCTTCTCAATGTGAGAAAATTCAGGATTTGCAGGAGTTGTTGGTTGGAAAGTTTCAAAAAACAAAATCTTTTGCTGATATTCAGTCTGCATTTTCAAAAATCACACACAAACCAAATCAGTCTGTTAAAGAATTGGCAGGTGAAATTTCCAAGCAGGCAGAGCTTTTTGTAGGAATTACCAACTCTAGCAATCAGGATCTAATAACCTTGGCTGAGAATATTAAATTGAATAAATTCTTGGAAGTGGTAAGACAGGATATTAGGGTCGAGGTAAAAAAAACTGGTCCTTCGACTTTTAAAGAGGCTGTCAAGTGTGCAGTTAACATAGAAAATGCATTTGAGGAGGCAACAGAGGGCCCCTCTGGAAATGGTTCTTTGGATCTTCAAATTAATTCCCTAATAAAATGTCAACTTGAATCTAACAAACAAATTGCTAAGCTGACTACTGAACTTGCTAATCTGACTGAGAGAAATTCCCAGCAGGTTAACAATTTTTCTACCCAACAAATTTCATGTCACATTTGTGGTCGAAACCATTTGACCACAGATTGTGTTCATTTTCCTTCGTCAAATAATTTTGGTAGGGATAATGGCTTTTCAAATTTTAGGGGCAGAAATTTTTCGAATAACAGAAGAGGAAATTTTTCAGGAAATAGGGGCAGATTGTTTAGGGGAAGGTCTAGTCATCCTTACAGAAATAACAGAGGAAATTTTGGTAGACAAAATTTAAACTAATAGGGTGTACTTGTGATAAATACAATAAAGATGAAAGTTCTCAACCAGGTGCCCATTGCATAAGAGAACAGAATGACCAAAAAAAGAAACATTGGGAAATGAAAGAAAAACTAATGAGGAGATTGACAAAATTAACAAACCGGCTGGTGATAGGATAACTGAAAATGATAATCATGTAATGAAATTTGTACTCTCGTGTAACACTGCTTCAAGTAACTGTTTACCTATAATTCAACTTCAATTTGGGTCAGTTAAATTGAATGCCTTAATTGATTCAGGAGCATCATTGAGCCTAATAGAGCCTGACATCCTGTTAAAAATTAAGGAAACCACTAAGGTTGAGCATGTGTCGAGAAGTGTCAAAATAATTACTTTGAATAAATCAACTATTCCTTACATGTCTGCAGTCAACATAAAATTTAAAATTCAATCTTCTTGGTTTGGAAATCTTTTCTATGTGACAAAAAATGTTTGGAATTCTGACTATCAAATAATTTTGGGTTATGATTTTTTTCAAAGGAATAGGGTGGTGTTGGACGCAGTAAATAATCAGTTAGTTGTAGGTAATTCAAAGTTCAAATTTTTTGTTACTAATCAGGAGGAGGTGAGTCAAGTTTTAAATGAGGATTTTAAACAACCTTCTGGGAATGTAAACAATATTTTTGGAAAGGAATGTTCAAAATGACTAAGCAATTTTGCGAAAACTGTAGTCAATGTTTAAGTCATAAGCCTAAGCCTTCTTCTACCACTTATCAAATGATTCCAAAGAAATTTTTGGGAGTTGGCGAGTGCCTCGGAATTGATATTGTGGGTAAATTACCAAGATCTGCTGAAAATCATTTTTTCATTTTAACTATAGTAGACCATTATTCAAGGTATCTGGAGGCTATACCACTTTCTAATATTAGAGCTCCAACCATAATTAAAGCTCTAAATGGGTATTTTGCATCTTTTGGTATTCCAAAAATTTTAATTTCTGATAATGGTCCTAGCTTCAAGGCTGAGGAATTTAAAATTTTCTTAAAACAATTGGGAATTCAGGAGAGAAAGAGTTCTATCTACTTACCGAGATCTAACGGAATGATAGAAGTTGTGCACAGAATAATGAAAACAAGTATTGCAGCAATGTGTAATAAAACCTTTGAGTGGAACAAAAAACTCCTTGTGTTTAAATTGCACTATAATAGCTCAATCCATACGGTTACTGGGTTTTCACCAGCTAAGATCTTCTTCGGTAGAGAAATTAACATCCCTCTTAACCTTCACAGTGAACCAACGTATGTAGAGGACTATAATGAATATCAAAGTAAACTTTCGAGTGAATTATTGAAAATTAAGGACACTTTTAATGAAAATGAGGACGGCTTACTTTTCCTCTAGAGAGAAATATATAAAGGGTAGGAAGAAACCCAATTTTGAAATAGGTGATAAAGTTTTCATCTCAGCATTCCAACATCCAGGTTCTTTGCAGAAAAAATATAATGGACCTCATGAGATAATTGGAAAATTTAGAAATGACAATTATTTAATTAAGGATGCTTTTAATGATTGAAAGGGAAATAAAATTACATGTAAGCAAACTTTTCCAGCAGAAGGATATAGAGTTTAATTAAGCATTTAAAGGATGTTCATGAGTTTTGAGGAATAAGAAGTATTGGTTTTGAAGTTATGATTTAGTACGTTGATTTCTTTGGAGGTTTTCAAAATTTTTATTTCCAATTTGGAATATAAAATTTTTTTTGTTCAGGACTGAGAGCCTGTTTTGGGTTACTTTGTATGTGTTATTTAAAGGCCTTTAAATAGCATTCTGGTTTTATAGCTGGCTGGTTCCGTATTTAACTGGGACAAGTACTCAGAATAATTCAAAAAAAAAAAAAAAAAGTGTTTTGCACACATGTCAAATTTTTTGATGCCTTCATGTAATCTGTTAAGTAATGTTGATCATAATCCTTTTTAATACCATTTACAAAGTTATGAGGAGTTGAAATAATTTGAAGTATGTGAAGTGATTACAATGTTATGAGTTTGAAATAATTTGAAGTATATGAAAAAAAAAAAAAAAAAAGTCCAGTGCTTTGATATTGCTTAATGAATTTTACTGAGTGTTTTGAAGGAGAAAAGCATGTTATGATTCGAAACTTTATCGACTTATTAATTGAGTTTTTCATGCCTATCATTTCATGATTGATACATCTTACTGATTTTAGTGTTTACGTAATTGTTTTTGATCTCTAGGTGATTAACGCACTGGAATTTCACTATTTTTTTTATTTTATGTGTTTTAGTTAATCAAATGTGTGTACTTTGTCAACATATTTTTTCATCACATGTATGATTTTGAATTTTGTAAATTTGAGGTGTTCCTGCATTTTAACGTCCAACATGTGGATATTACTATTTTTCTTTTGGAGGGGGGATAATGCTACAAGGAAAAACCTTATAGCATCCCCGTAACGCTAAACAGCCACCACTGTTGGGTATTGGAGGCGAGCGGTGTTCATATTCGAACACAACTTCCTGTTTACCAAGGCCTTGAAAATGCTAACCGCAACTGTACCGGAAGAATTCTTCCTCCCTGGTTTGGCAAACTCCTGTAGCCAATCAGGGACTGAGCGGTAGTTTTAGTTCACGTTTTTGGAAGAATTATGGGGCGCTTGCCTCTTGCGCTGAGGTTTGCGGGATAAGCTAAGTCTTCGAATGCGTTTGCTGGGGGCTGGGTGGTTGCTGCCCAGCCCAGTCCCCCAGAATCCCTGCTTTTTAACCTGATGTGAAATTATTTTGCTAAAGTTCCCTTAGAGGAATTCTTTTACTCTTAACAAGATGAAGATGTAAAATTTGAACGAATATATATATATAGTCTAGAACGGTTCTCCTGCTGAAAAATCAGGTGTCTTCAAAAGGTCCAGTGAACGTGTGTACGTTTTGTCCAAAAAAACGATGAGACGCTTATATGGAGTCTTCAATGGAGGTGTCCACTGGTGATAAACTACTACGTAAAATGAACTCTGTTCTACGAACTTTCGGTTAGAAACTACTACATAAAATGATGAACATCTGTTTCACGAACTTTCGGTTAGAAACTACCATATGATATGATGAACTCTGTTGATGAACTCTTGGTTAGGAACTACACGGAATGAACCCTTTTGGAGAGTCTACAATACTTACGTAAGTGCTAATCTATGAGTACTCATACTTTTTCATTATGGCCATTTTTAATATTAAATTTTAGTAGCTACTTTCATTTTTATTTGATGTTTAAATTGTTAAAATAAAATTAAGTGATTAATGTCAGAAGTGTGATTATTTGTCTATTGCATGATATGTATTAATTTAGAGATTTAGACACAGTATGATTCACCTATATAATATAATTCAACTGGGTTTAAATAGTGAGATTCTGGTAAGTTTTAATTAATTATTTTCAGCAATGTACTAACCACTAGCATTAAACCACTGTACCATAAATTGGTGCAGTATAAGAGATATCATAACAGTAAATTATTCATGGCTGACATTTCTTGATATTAAAAAAAATAGAGTAAATGATCAATAGAAAACTCGGATGAATTTTATAAATTTAAGCAGTAACTGAGTTTAATTTTGATTTGACAAAACGGGAATCCACAAATGCCTAGCACAAAATGCTTGCATGTACTTTGAGCACGAACTTAATGGGGGGGGGGGGCAATTGCTCTCGCCGTGGCTTTGAAAAATCAATGTATTTACAAAAAAGTGGGTGTGATTTTTGCCGTTTTCCGATGAAATCACATTGTGTTTGCACCCTTTTGCCCGTTTGCACGCACACACAAATAAATGATTAAATTAAACATATAAATATTTAAATACAATGAACTCGTGCCTGATAGCACGGTAAACGCGGATAAATGAATACCGCGGATAATCTGAAAAATCAGTACAAAACTGTATTGGTGTATGCAATAGTTCAAAAAAGTTCATACCACAACATATACATTAAAATTATAGCTGAAAATGATAACATTAAATTTGATAAACATCTTTAAAAGCTAAAAATGACCGATAATGCATTCGTCTTTTTTCTGCGGATCAGTTAAACATCACCGTAAAAAAAAGAAAACTTAATTACCGTGGATGATTCGGTAGCCGCCAATCGGGAATTTACTACATTTATTTATTAATTAATTAATTTATTTATTTATTCATTCTTTTATTCGTTCATTCTTTTGTTTATTTATTTATGTATTTATTTATTCATTTGTTTATTCATTTATACAAATGTCGCTTGATTGTTTTACTTCTTTCAATTTGACAAGCATTAAAAGTAACGCAGCTCTGTTCCTTTAAATAGAATACCTCAAGAGTAATCAAATTATGTGTATTTAATGCAAATTATTTCATTATTAAGGCAAAACCCTAAATATATCACACCCATAACCTGAGAGAGACAATTCCGCAAAACGTGCAAGACCCCCGAGCCCCGGTAAACCTCAGATGTTTGGAAGCAGGCGAATTGATGTTATAGGGCTCTTGTCAAAATCTCTTTACCATCGTGTACCCATTAATATTAGATAGATAGGTTCTGCATTAGGGCTAACCATAAAAAACCCTTGTCTGCCATGACACCAAGATTTTCTCTCCCGTGCAATAAATCAATATGGGAACAACTCTCAAAGGGAATGATTAACCCTCGCTCTTATCTGGCTTCGGGCAATATCGTATCAATGGTGTTAGAAAATGCTTAAGTCTTATTATTCCTTTTCAGGGAAGGTTTTATTCGGTTCTAGTTTCATTAGTGTGTTAGTTTCAAGGAAATCTCTTATGCGAAGTTCTTAAAGTATATTTTTCATGCACATAATTTGAATGCTTTTACATAGTACTGATTTTCTCTTAAACAATTACATTTCTTTGTTGCTCTAAAAGGATTATTTTGACTGTAATATATTATTTGTTATTAAAAATAAAATTTACTTTAATCCTGTTGGGTTACATATTATTAGGTAATAACCTGTCTTTTTCGGTAATAATATGGCTGATAATTTTGACGGGGTATAAATGCTTTCGCTGCATTAAAGTGCTATTTAATTTATCTATAAAGAAAGCAGTACCTTAATTTTTTTCCTTTTTTTAGAGATAGTTTTCCATGAAATTTTTTTGAATAATATGGGTAAATACAGTTTTAAAACACGTTGCAGTCATTAGGGTTTCTTTGAGCATCAAGATAGATTTTTCACTCGGTTTTTATTTTTAAACTACGATACATTTTAAATCATAAAGAGCAGAAATTTTATTTTATGACCTCGCCAGAGAAGCTGGGCCTTATTTTTTTCAAGTTTATATGACTGATAAATAAATATGTAAAAAATAGGCGCAAAGACTGACTCAAAGACACCCTGAATACTGACCTTGAAAACCGCGACTCGGCGTTGTATGGTTCTATTTACAAAAGGTGCGAAAATATGTACCATGTTAGCATACAATATTAAAAAAAGTGTTTTGTTTTTACAGTGTGATGCAGCTAATTTTGCAGTAATAAGCTAAAATTTCTAATCACAATACGATAGATTGTACCAAGTTGAGTACGGCGGAGTAGGGGCTGGATTATTGCTTTGATGTATTAAGTGTGACCAACAGTTCACGCATATAACTCCTGTATGATATGTAAGTAAAACTTGTGAACTGCTTCTTTATTATTTCAAAGGGTTTTATTTTTTTGCTGGATTTGCCTTAGTTCTTTCACTAACGCTAGAAAAAATTATGTACAATCATGTGTGTAAAATAAATGTACACACACACAAAGTGCGTGCATGTGTCTGTATCGCCTTGAGATATATTTGGCACTTATTAAATTTCTGAGAGAAAACAGTTCGCTTATTCTAAATGGAAAAAAAAATGACTATTTTTTTTTTCTTTTTTGGTGGCAGTATTTAATTTCCTCATCCTCCGTTTTTGACATGAAACAAAAAGTTTAATTGGAAACTGGAAAAAAGATGGAGTCTCATATATAATGTAATTAAAACTACTTTTACTTTAAAGTTCGCATTGAAAAACGAAATCGACAAAGAAATATATTTTTTGTTCCTGCTTTTTGGAGAGTAAACGTTTTCAAATATGTTTCCCGATTTTTTTTCATAAGTTCAGAATTTATTAAGTACTTTGAAAGTTCTTATTTAGTAAAAAATAATTTGAAGTTATTTTCAGTTGAACACATACGATTTGAATTTCAGTTTTTAGCTGTCCTAATAAATGTAGTTCTTATTTTAAGGAAATATAATTTACTAAATTGTAAAAAAAGAAAATACATAAAATAAAATTACTGCATCAAGTACAAAAATCCTACGTCTACAATTTGAATAAAAGCTGTTATTTGATTAATATTGGTTAACCAAAATATTAGTTTCCTTAATTTCATAGTACCTTTAAAGAAAAAGGCTTTGTTAGCAAAAAAGATGTTATTTTGTTTCAAGCAACTTTTTAAATAATATTATTCAAACATGACATAATGATGTTTTTAAATCAAAATGGGCAGTGTCTTTATTTTGTAATGCATTCTTGTTACTATGTTTAACTGAACAAAGTTTAACCCTTAAATTGTGCTAAAAAAATATGTAGGAAACAATTAACTCAACTGTTGTAATAATCTGAAGAGACCACAGGGCCGTCATTTCAAGTTTTTCCGGGGAGGGGGGGCAAAGGGTTCAAACACAGTGCAATTTTATTGGAAAACATAAAAAATCACGCCCACATATATAAATACATTGATTTCTAAAAGTAAGGGGGGAGCAATTGACCCCCTCCCTATCCCCCCTTCCTAAATGACGGGCCTGAGAGACCAGCCATTTAAATAGTTTGTTTAGGTTAGTTAGATTTTACTTGATTTATATGTCATACCATGTATATGCTCTGAAACGCAAGTGTTGTCGAGTTAAACTTTTCTTTCTTTCTTTCTTTAAAAAGGTTATTTTCATCTTTTTTTTTTTTTTTTTGAATGCACTTCTCTTTACAAGGGGAAAAAGTTTTATTCAATGCTCAGATCTCTGAATTTATTCTTTCTTTACAAATTTAAGCGTGTTTTAAAATGTAATTATGATTAATTGAGGATCATTTTTTAGACTAAGATGGAAAAAAAATTAAAATATATTTTTACCAATTGTTGAAAATTCTTATTAATCAACACTATATACCGAATGTAACTCACACATTTCAATATTTTAACAGGTCTTACTCTGCATTATTTCTTCAAATCTTGCATTATTTTCTATTGAAAAGTAAAGAAACATTTTTGAGATGATTGTTTTGAACTAAAAAATAGAAAAATCGTATGGGTATTATTATTAAATGAAGATTCCGGGCTGTTGTGCCGTCGGAATCTTCATATAGTAATATTGACACCGGCCGTGAAAGCCTTCACTATTGTATGGGTTTTGCTTTCTTACAGCATAAAAATACATTTTATAAAAACTGGAATTTGGAGGATAAAATAGAGAATGAAAAATTGCACTCATATATTTTGTGGTAACGCGAACTAATTGAATGCAAAAAAATATGTGAAATTAATTAGAAGACATGTAACCAAAATCCTTGATATTTCGAAGTATTTATGAAGTTTGTTAGAAGTTTTCTAGGGGCATATTTTGCATAGATTAAACGCAAGTTTTTTTTTTTTATATTATTGAACTTATGATATCGGAAAGTATTTCTTTATGATCCATCCCTTCAGTGGATATAATCCATCTTACCCAGAGTCGTACTGAAATGGAAGACGTAGTAAAACATTTAAAAAGTCAGATAAGAGATCTTTTAAAAATATGAACTTCTAGGTTAGGATTTTTATAAACATAACATAGACCATATGCATGAATGCAGTAGAAAAAGAGTTTAGTGAAAATAAGTTGAAGGAATCAGGAACAGCTAAGGTTATACAAAACATAAGTTAATACAATACATCTTTAGATGAATTTGTAATAAAATATAACATCCCCCTTCTCTGTATATAAAAAAAACCTTATACACTAGGCAGTTGGTAAAAAGTCTACGAGTTGTTAAAAATAAATCAGCTCTGGTATCTAAATGAATAATTATATACACTGGGAAAAAACTGTTGATTTTAGGCAGAGGTTCCAGTTTAAAACAGTAAAATTGCAGTAATTAACTGTAAAACTAGCTATTTTGCAGTTTATTACTACAAAATTAGTATTTTTATCATAAAATTAGCTGTATTTAATGTAATAACAACAGTATAATACTGGCAGCAGAGGTTCCAGTTTAAAACCAAAGCGCACTGTAGTAAACTGTGAAACTAGTAATTTTACGGTTTATTACTGTAAACTAGCAATCTTTAAGTTTATTACCGTAAAAATAGCAATTTTACAATTTATTACTCTAAAATTACTGTAAAATTTGCTGTATTATACTGTAAAAGCAACATCAATTTTTACAGCGTAGGCTTACAGTGAATATTCCTAAATAATCTATTGATTATGCGCATATCTATTGTGGTACACACTTTCGTCTTTACGTCGTATTTGCTGAAACGGCTTCAGTAACTATAGTGGATGCATCAAACACAATAATCCCTGTAGAAAAAAAAAAGTCTATGGAAAAGGGCCAAAACGTTTTAAAAGCATAAATAATAAGGAAATCATGCAAATAAAAATCCGAATGGGAATATCGATCAAATATCTTTTAAAATCACCTACCGTGCAAAATATGTTTAAGGTATTCATCCATGGGTGAAAACTGCGATCATATCTGACAAGTCTGCATCGGAATAACCAGTCTTATGAATGAATATCGAGTATAAAGTAAATATTTTCATCAGTTCTTTGGGAAAAAATGCTTTTTGGAAAACTTCCAGGTGAATAGTAAGAACTAAAATATGCAGCGAATCATCTGTCCCAACGGAATGGAAATTGTTGATAACAAGCCTTCTCTCAATGCATGCACTTTTATTTAGTAAAAATTATTTTTGCCTATGGGAATTTAGGGGTCAGTCACATATTGATGCATGTCTTCCTTCTGAATAACTTATCAACTAAAATGACGTTTATAATTCAAACTTAATTGCTAAATATTGTAACGCTCATCTTCCTGTCACTCATTTCAGATATGCCAAATATTTATCCAACTTTCATGGCTAGTCTATTTATATTTTCTATTAAAACTTTGTATTGTGAAATACACTTTGAATCTTTTCAACCATAATCTTCAACAATGAATGATAAATTTACAAGGAATGACGTCCCATTACCACTAAGACTTTATAATCCGAGCTCCACATTAATGCATTAGTTTTTCTTCTTTATATGCATTCAACAGTAAGTTAATATGCATAATATGAGCTAGGCTGCTAGATACTTTAAGGCACTCATTTTGCTTTTGCGATATAACCTATGAGTGAGTTTCACCTAAATTAATAAATATAAAATATAATTTATAGAAACGGTGTGTGTTTTATCCGTATAATTACCAGATTTGCAAAAAAAAAAAATAGCCTAAATCTTTGTTTTATATATGTGTGTTGGATCCAAACTCCACTATCGTATTATGTCCCACAAAAGGAAAAAAAAGCTCACAACGCAAGTGGATCACTGAAAAATGCAATAAGTCCAAAATGTTGTATTGCTTCACAGTTTTTGCATTTACATTTGATCAATTCAGGATACAGCAAATCAGTGGTGGACGAAGCTCTAATTTACACTAGGAAGAAAGGCGAAACACCCCTACATTAAAAAATGAGTCAAGTTAATTGCGAATGTGAAAAACAGTTTGAAGAAGAGAAAAGACCAAGCTAATTTCTCACCTTTAGGGACTCTAGAAGAATAAAAAGGTATAAGGTAGTAACTATTTTAACTATTTTTGATATCGAAAAATGAAATTGCGACAAGTCTAACTTTAATTTGAAAATGTATGATATGCACAATTTTTCTCCTAATAAACTGCACATACATGTGTAGTTTCTTGGGAAAAAGATCTGTTATAATTACATTTTTCAAATATTGCTTTTGAGGCAAAACACAAAGCGGTTACTAGTAGGATAAAATGTTTGGTTTTCTGTGAAATAGCCCACGGTTTTTTTCTTTTTGAAACTACTAAAAAATAACTAGCAAAAAAGCAAATTATATATTTACTAAAATTGCCGCAAAAGATTCAGAGGATAAATTGCTAGACTCAACAATTCTAGAGCGGGTGGCTAAAATGCTGTCCCTCACGTTACTGGTTGACTTAATTAAAAGTATCAATTAAAACAAAATAAGGAATAAAAATTGCTTTACAAATAATATGAGACAAGTACTTTTACTAGGTCAGCAGTTTTACAAGTTTTACCTCTTATTAATTTGTATGCTGTTATAAGGAAACTATTTAGTAACAACTATCCCACTCTTGGCCATAGAATCTTTCTGAATATACATATTTTTTTTTTTTCAAATTCACAGCACTATACGGGCCATAGACGGGCAACAAAACTAAATAACTGCTGAATACTGCAAAGGCCAAAATTACTTTCAGTTACATTACATTCACTATGTATTTTCTCGAAACGCGACGCTTAAGTTGAAAATACAATTGTCGTCTCATGTCATCCAAAAAATACCATGCATAATTTACTTCTTTTCTCCCGTCGTAAAAAATAATGAGATTTTTGAAAGAAGCTTTATTCTTCTTGCTACGAGATTTAATCAGAAGGCTTCTGAATATAGGTTTTTTTTTCCTTCATCTCTTTTGTTTTAACTCTGAGGCATATCCGAAAGCTTTAGAAGTACAGAGGTAGTGGCAAAAGGTATTAAGTTTTCTGCAATAAATGACAACCAATGGTAAGCTTCGTCTTTCAGCATAAAAGCAGACTTACTTTGGAATGTTTTTATAATCATTTAAAGAAGGATTTAAATCTGGATGCTGGATAGAAGTGTTTCCATTTTTCTGGAATTCTGCTTTTTAATGTGTTGTCATTAACTTTTCTTTTTTTTTCTGTTTATTGGAGTTATAGAGTAGGTTTTATTCAAATCTGAACAGTACAAGTTTTCTTCTTAAAACAAATTGAAACATAAGGTTTCTCTTTTTTTTTTTTCATTTTTCTCTTTTAAAATATTAACTATTTATCTCTTTAACTAGTTATCTAAACGTCTTCTCAAATTTAAATAAAAATATTTATCTTTATATATAGAGTTTCTCTTATCTGGTTATTTCCGCAAAAGGACTTAATTTCTTTCTTCCAAATGGCAACAATCAGTATGATTTTTAACCAATGCAAGAAGTCAGCTGTCCGACAAATCTATTTGAATAGTTTGTTAATTGAAGGGCTTAGGAGATAGGGTGGTTGAGTGACAAAACAGAAATTGCGAGAAATTAAAGTTCAAATTTTCTTTGTTGTAGTTGTTGCAGCTTGTTTGTTCTCTGTTTTGTCGTAAGTGTGCGTATGAAATCGGTCTAATGATATCTAAGTTTCGATGTACCAAGTTTTATTTGCTTACCTGTATCCATTGTTCACCATTGTCCACAGTGTTATTTTTTCAAAATGCCCTTTCATCATCCAAGCCTTCTAATTGTTATTACTTTCATCACAGGATTTTTTGTTTTTTTAAGAAGAAAAAAACTTACAAAGTAGTATTTACGTTTTTGAAAGTTTTCGGAAGAAAGTAGAATAATAACGAAAATTAATGCATGAAAATGATGCCAATCAACAATGAAATGAACAGTTCATAATTCTTCTAAAGAAATAGATTTATTATATTCTAAATAAATAAAGTTGCTTGTAATTATACATTCAACATATAACAAAAGAGTTTTTAAACTTAAATTAATGCAATTTTATTCACTATTCTTTCTTTTTATACTGGAATAAGTAATGTGCACATTTTTCTGTCCGTGTGACTCACTTCTTATTTATATACTGTAAGAAAGGAACGTTGTTTTTACAATATAAGGCAGAGATTCAAGTGAAACACCATTGCAATCGCTTCGAATTACAATCGCTACTGGAAGTGAATTACATTATCATCAACTTAACTTGGCACTGACGTCACTACGGGTGGAGCCAATAAGAGCTCACAAGCAGTCAGTGATCTCCTCTTATTCGCCAAGTAGGCTGTGACGTTTTATCTAGCTCGTTTTTCATAGGCAAACGTCACGCTGACGTCACGATGTTTTTATCAAGAAACGTTCTAATGTATTTCCAGTAGCGATCGTAATTTGCGATCGCCTGTTTCACTTGAATTCCTGCCTAACACTGGTAGCCGAGGTTCCAATTTAAAACTGTAAAATGCACAGTAATAAACTGTAAAGCGAGCAATTTTGCAGTTTCTTACTATAAAGTTAGAAATTTTACAGCTTATTTCCGTAAAATTTGGCAATATTATACGTTAAAAACAACAGTATGATACTGGTAGCCGAAGTTCCAGTTTAAAACTGTAAAATTCACGGTAATGGACTGTAAAATTACAGTATAGTGCTGTAAAATTCTTTATTTTACAGTTTATTACTGTAAAATTAGAAAATTTTACAGCTTATTACAGTAAAATGAGTTGTATTATACTGAAAAAATAATATTCATTTTTTACAGTGTAAAATATAGAAACAATTAGGTTTTTCTGAAGTCAATGCACGTGCACAGTAGGGTGAGGCGAAAAATAAAAAGTTTTTCAGATCAACTTAATAGTTGCCAAAAGTTGCCTTTGGTGAGTTAGCTTTGTGCAAAATTTGAGAAAAATCGGTTTCTATCTATTTTTCGCCCCACCCTCGTGCACAGGGTATACTCAAATTGAGATTTTTACAAGCAAAAAATATCTTTCTCTATTTCTTTGAATTAACTTAATTATATCAAAATTGTACATCGCAAATGCATAATAAATTTCTCTTTTTCAGAAATGAAGACAAAAACGCTGCCTAATGATGTCATTCGTGTGATATGTTGCTCCCAAAATAGTGGCACCCAAGCTTTTTGATTAATAATAACCAGTGATGAAATTGGCCTGCTTCCAGAATCACCGTTAAATCTTTCTGAATGATTTATACAACAGCGAAACTGAGATTAATCTTTTACTAGAGCCATTTTTATCTTTATTTCTGTGGCTATATCTTCATTTGATTGTACCAGTTTTTCGCGTGAGAAAATTCCTTGGCGTGTAAAAGTATTTATGGTTGCCATTTTTGTCAATTGCCCAGCAATAGGTGCGAAACTTATGATTTAGTGAAACTTATGATGATGAATCTCTCCATGGAGTCTTAGAAGTTATAAAAAAAAAATAGTTTTAGCAATTATTATAGTCCAGTATATAGTTTTTTTAATTAACTACTAGTTCAAGCGCTACGTGATTTATTAAGAATACAGCAGATTACACTGTAAGAAATATATGTTTTTACAGTATAATACAGCTAATTTTATTGTAACAAACTGTACAAATTACTAATTTTAAACTAAAATTTCTCATTTTACTCTAATAAACTGTAAAATTGCTGCTTTGCAGTAATAAACTGCAAAATTGTTAATTTTAGCTTGTTACTGTGCATTTTAGAGTTTTAAACTGGAACCTCTGCTGCCAGTATTATACTGCTGTTTTCACTGTGTAATGCAGCTAATTTTGTGGCAATAAACTGCACAGTTGGTGTGATAAACTGTAAAATTGCTACTTTACAGAAATAAATTGTAAAATCACTAATTTTGCAGTTTATTACTGTGCATTTGACAGTATTAAACTGGAACCTTTGCTGCCAGAATTACACTGTAAAAACAACTCTTTATTTTTTGCAGTGTATTGGATATCCGCTCTTTAGTTACATACCATTCCCGGTTATCCACCGTACAGAGAAATATAATCTTTTTTGATAATTTAATTAATGACCACAAAAAATTCATTTATAATGTGCCGATACCCTGCAGACGTCAGTGAGCATTTGTGTCCGCGGACAGCTTGCACGTCAGTAGGTGTACACGATCTCTTACTAATATGAAATTGAGTGGAGGAATTACCACACTGGCAATAAATGATCATGGAAAAGAATCAATGGCATTTAATTGCGTCTTAAGTATAGTTTAGTATTTTTATTTATTCACTAATATGTCCCTCCCTGTTGTAGAGAGATTTCGATAATTCAGAAATCGCACACCATATTCTTTTGTGTTACAGCTTTGAAAATCAATCCTTGTGAGAGAAATGTTTTTCTTTCTTGCATATGAAAATAAACAGTTAAAAGCTTAGCGAGATATTTATTTGCTGTCAATTACCGTAAAAACAATAGGGTTACCAAAAAAAATCAAGTAAAAATTTGACAGCCGTGCCATTTTTTCCAAATATTGAAATACTACAAAAGTAGAATTGAAGAAAAAAAATTGAAAATCATTTTGAAAGCTATACTGTAAAAAATAGATGCTGTTTTTACAGTGTAATGCAGTTTATTACTGTGCAATTTACAGTTTTAAACTGGTACCTATGCTGCCAGCGTTATACTGTAAAAACAACAGATTTTTTTGCAGTGTGTGATTATTTTAATTAAAAGCACTTTGTTTGTTAACAGTTAGAAGATAGCAGCTGATAACCATTTTATGCCTTTTTCAATCGTGTGCGACAATTGAATCACGTGAAAGACTTGCATGCAAATGAAAACGTTTTTAAGTGATTCATCTTTCACATTATTGATTTAACTAAGTGAAAGAGATGACTTTTGTTTTGATGAAGGTTCAATTTTATTCTGAGTTTCATTTGAATCGCAGTAATATTTATTGACACATAGCAATCGTAATGAAAACAAATTAAAACAAAAGAACACTTGATTGCACCACTTCCCTTAAAGCTACTAGCCCCAAAATTGATTTAGCTAAGGTTTATATAAAGGTTTATCTGTCTATCAAGTTTTGTTTAACTCCGCTTATAACTTATTAGATATAGTAGTCACAACTACTGAGAAATAACATTCTATTATTAAACACCCCTTCACGATGTTAACACCAAAGTTGAATCAGCACCTGTACTCTATAGTATCTTGGATCAATATTCGTTTGATTCCATCTCTTACTTCCTGAAATTTCACATTCACCTAAAGTGGAGAAAACTTTCCACTACTCCACCTTCCTTGGAGGAATAAACCTCAAAATCAAATGGGCACACATTCACTTGGGGGTACATATGTGTATCAAATTTCATTTCAATATTATGTAGACCTTTTAACCCTAGAGCTGCCAAGTCACACACATAGACAAACGAAATTTTTCTTAAAATAGTCAAAATGGGCACTGAAAACCTCAAAACGGGCAAATCGGTCGAAATTTGAAAATTTTAACGAATCCAATACTTTGCTCTGTATACATGTATTACACATAGAAGAAAGTAATAAGAATAATGTGAAACTAAAGAACAAAGAGTATAAGTAGAACAACT
The DNA here is from genome assembly GCA_038373865.1 of Uloborus plumipes. Classification (NCBI taxonomy): domain Eukaryota; kingdom Metazoa; phylum Arthropoda; class Arachnida; order Araneae; family Uloboridae; genus Uloborus; species Uloborus plumipes. The sequence continues at coordinate 97,725 of JAXGGA010001898.1, forward strand.
TTTGTCAATTAATTATTTTAAACATAAATTATTCAAGATTTTACTACCTTAAAACTAAAGGAATAGCTCCGGTTACTATTACATAGGGTTAAATACATTCGAGACATTTCTCTTCAATATTAACTAATCATGAATTAAAAAGCGTTTCATTTTTTCATGTACCTACCAAAGCTACGTAATTCTTTAGATAAGTTCTCTGAGAATGACACATCACCTATACCTCCCACCAAAGTAGACTATCCCAGATTTTTTCCTTAAATCCTTTCAATCGATATACGCCAAGGTATCTACGCTATTCTTGTCTTTTATTCTCCTTTGTTTTAGAACGGAATCTTTAGAATCACTTTAATGTCCTTTTTTAACGTTTCTACTGTTTACAAGCTCTTGTCAGGGAAGATTTGTGTCTGCAGGATTTGGAGTTCGCTGTGGATAAGGAACTACATATATTATCAGCAGAGATAAATTTATTGTGAGATTATCTGAATTCACATAAGCGATTTAACGTTTACTGCTGTGACAAAGTTTAGCTGGGTGTTTTGTTTTGCTTAAATGTATAAACCTGAATTTCTATCAATAAAGAAATTTGCTAAATCCATATAAATAGGTATTGTATTTTAAGAAAAATCCAGTCTTAAAGAAAAAGAAATAATGATTTTTAGCCTCCATAAGTAATAAGCTCAGAACAAAAAAGCAGCAAGAGTGAAGACCGATTCCCAACCAGTTAACAAGATACGGAAGTAATAATTAGAGTTTTTCATAGTTAAATTCAAGTTGTAACGGTATTTTCTGTAACCTGGTTTCCTTTTAAGATGCTAAAAAAAGTTTGATAAATAAGAAGGGGAATGAGAAGACAATTAAATTTGTAAAATAAGAGGATTTCTAACAGCCTATTTAGTTTCTTGTCATCACAACATAATATGTCTCACACTTTGTAATCACTTTTGTCACAATAAAAGCATTATTATTATTATTATTACTTAATTATTTATCATTATTATTATTATTACTTAATTATTTATCATTATTATTATTATTATTATTAGCAGTAGTACTAGTAGTAGTAGTAGTAGTAGGAGTAGTAGTAGAAGTAGTAGTAGTAGTAGTAGTAGTAGTAGTAGTAGAACTTACCAGTAGTAGTTGTTTTAACGTTTCTACTGTTTACAAGCTCTTGTCAGGGAAGATTTGTGTCTGCAGGATTTGGAGTTCGCTGTGGATAAGGAACTACATATATTATCAGCAGAGATAAATTTATTGTGAGATTATCTGAATTCACATAAGCGAATAGTAGTAGTAGTAGTAGAATTTACCAGTAGTAGTTGTAGTAGTAATAGTAGTAGTAGTAGTAGTAGTAATCGTACTAGTAGTAGTTGTAGTAGTAATCTTACCAGTAGTAGTTGTAGTAGTAATAGTAGTAGTAGTAGTTATCTTACCAGCAGTAAAGAAAGAAAGAAAGAATAATACTAGAAGTAGTAGTAATCCTAGTAGCAGCAGTAGACTACTAATACTAGAAGTAGTAGTAATGTTAGTAGCAGCAGTAAAGTACTAACACTAGAAGTAGTAGTAATCTTAGTAGTAGCAGTAGAGTACTAATACTAGAAGTAGTAATAATCTTAGTAGCAGTAGTATACAAATACAAATAGTAATAGTAATTTTGGCAGCAGCAGTATACTACTGATACTAAAAGTAGTAGAAGCAGTTCAGTACTAGTAGAAGCTCTGTAGTAATAGAAGTAATAATACTACTAGCAGTGGTAATGGTTACACTGATTTAGTACTCTTGCTGTTATCACTCACTTTCATTAATTTTTTTCACCATCATCATGATTATTATTGCAGTTGTAGTTGTTATTGCTGTTATAAATGTAGTTGTTCTAGTTTTTGTGGTTGTAAAAGTTTTTTAATTTGTTACAATTATATCTGTTAGCTATTGCTATTATTATTATTATTATTATTATTATTATTATTATTATTATTATTATTATTATTATTATTATTATTATTATTATTATTATTATTATTATTATTATTATTATTATTATTATTATTATTATTATTATTATTATATTATTATTATTACTATTATTATTGTTATTTTTATTATTATTATTATTATTAATCAATTCCTAAACCATGAATTGATTTAAATAATAATACGCAACTTATACAATCCGGAAAGCAAAACATTATTAAAATGTCATTGTTTCACTGCACTTGGAATCTACGGAAAATAATAATGCGTCCTCAAAGCTCGTTTAATTATAATATGTCTTACCGTACTTCATCCCACGTTTGAAATAATGACCCATATTATTCGAGATTTTAAACCCTATTTAGTTAAAACCATCCCCGGTTTCCACTTCTCTGAAAGCTTCTCCAAAGTTATTTTTTCTCTTAACTAAAGTTCATTTAAAAGTAATTAGTTCCACATTATTTATTTGATTAATGCTTCCGTTTGCTGGCAAAGTATTTCAAAATGAAAAGCCTTCATGACAGGCTAAAATTTTAATCTCTTCACCTAAGTTGAAATTAAAAGCAATTACTTAGACCTTTTACGAAAGGCTCTCACTGTGTTAATCTGTTTATGATTATTGTGATGAAATTTTGGTTTCATAATTAAAACTGCTGCTTTATATGCAAAATTTTAATTCAAATACTTTCTTGCTGCTCAGTATAATATTAAGGAGCATTTATTTACCCTGTTGAAGGTTTTTAATTAAAACAATAGAATTCCTTGTTTAACCTTTAAAATTGAATCTAGAATTGTAGGCATAAGAGCTCTGAATGCATAACGTATCCTGTAACGTCAATAATATAAACGAAATAATCTATTTATATTACATTATTTTATTACAAATAAGTGTTACACATTAAATTTGAATCCTATTGATTTTTAATTCAGTAAATATATCATTCAGGTTATAGGATTCTTTAGTAAGTTCATGCAAATACCAATGAAAAAAGTCCAGAATGGTTCCGCAGTTACAGGGAATGCTTCTCTCCGTTGGATGACGTAGACTTATGAACCTTAGGGAATACGGGGGGGGGGGGATATCAAATATTGAGAAAAGGGGAAAGTACTGTAACAACAAGTTAATAAAAATGTTTTTAATTAAAAAACCATGAAACAAAAAGTCAAATTACTAGTATTAAAAAAACAAAACAAAAATATTCAGTTTACCATATTATTCTATTTTCAGTCATTAATAAAGCAATTTTTATGACTTAGAAACAAGTATAGGTTAAAAGCGCTGAATGAGGGATACCTTTTTATTTTGTGCCGTACAACTGACGTGACTGAGAAAAAGTGATAAAATTAAAAGAAAAAAGAAATTCAGGTTCTTATGATTAGTAACTTATCAGTTTAAAGGACTAAAGCAAAAATTATAGTAATGAATTTTAATTTTGAAAAAAAAATCCAAAAGTGGTTTAGTAACACGGGATGCCTTTCATTATGGGGAATTCCAAGAATAACAGTAGAACGCAAAAGCTTGCGTTTTACAAAACAACTGTTTGCAGTTCAGACAAATAATACTTTTTTTTCGATTACAAGTGAGTCTATACAAGCATCACATTTAAGGTGTTTTTGACACTAAACCTATCGTTCACCCCCTGATCTTCTGAAATAATGCTGCGAGGAACTACACTTACGAACAAATATCCAAAAACTTTTTAGAAAACTCGTAAAAACTTTAAATTGTCAGTCCGTTACTACATCCTCTATACATTCGATTTTTCTTTTCTACATACGCTGCGATTTAGATAAAAGTGGAACACAGTACCGAAAATGATTGCGATTATTGGAAAAAGATTAAAGCTCACGTCGTCTCCTTTTCTAAGAAATCGATTCCTTGTCTACTCGAAATGCTTGCTAAGCTTTGAGAAACGAGGAAAATACTTTCAATGTAAATAGACAAAACAATAGCAAATAAAAATAAAATATTGTGCATAAGTCATTTTAAAACAAGTAAACCGATTAAAAGCATTGTCAATTTAGGCCAGCAGAAACATTTTCAGCTTCAAACGGTTAGGTTGAGACATATTTTTCTGCAGGTATATATCAGGGGTTTATTATCAAAATCAGCTTAATTGAAATTTCAGAAATAATCGTATTTCTCAATTTGATACTTCTTGGAAAATACTGTATTCAGATGCACTTTTTATTAAGCATGGAGAAATAAGCTAAGACTAAACAAAAAGGAAGTAGTTACAAGCTTGGTGTCCGAATTTTGGGTAAAACTAGACCTTTCGCATTAGAAACATTATAAATTTGTTCATGCCACGCTGGTGTAACTCTTTTTGTCATGGTTTTTTGTAAATTATTAACCCATTAATGTCTGACATTTTTTTCCAAAGATAGTTCGTATACTGATTACAAACAGTATTTAATGGACAGGAAAAATAATAAAATATTATGTAATTTTTTTTTTTTTTTTTTGATTAAGGAAAGAAAAATCGTCCTTTAAAAGTTACGATAGACCCAGAGGGTACATGTTTTTTTAATTAAATTTTGTTTCTGCCTACGATAGAATATTCAAAAACACATTTTAAAAGAAGAAATAAAATCAGCAATTAACATATTTGGGGAAGCTGGGAATAACTTTGAAAACTAAGCTTTTTTTTTCTTGAGATTGTGAATGATGTAATTTTTGATAAAGATCATATTAAAACTGCTACCGAACACATTTTACAATGGTTATGTGCTGCAATCTGTTAATAACGAATTAAAACAATACCAAGGTACTCATTGAACACTATTTTTGGGTTGGAATGTTCATTTTGGGGAAATTCAGACCCTTTTTTGAACCGTCCATCAAAAGGGACGCTAGGCATTAATAAGTTAAATATTTCCAATTTTACACTTGGTACCGTGCGAAATAGCACATACATTTGAGTCAGACGCGCCAACCAGTAAGTGCTCAAAAACAGTTAACCATCTCCTCTAATTCTCTAAGAATGTAGCTAGTAAGTGTGACGTTTTAGCTGTTTTAACTCAGTTTTTCTATGTTTTCTGCCGTTGTGTCGTGGCGGACGTCATTGTCAAGTTACTTTGAAAACAAATATATCTAGCTATAAAGAGATCTGGAACGCATCTAGCTCAATCAGGTCGGAAACTGCAGACAAAAACCGTTTTCCTTGAAGAACAGCAGAGCGAGCTTTAGCATGAGACTAATAGAGTAAAATCCATTTATATATCTAGTAGAAACAATTTGAATGGAAGTATCTCTCTAAGATTGTCAGAAAAAAAGTCACGCATCAAATTTGTGTAACCTTACTCCATAAATACAATGGAAGTAATGCTGCCTCCAATGCTATGCAACTAATATATAAGGCGTAAAGTAGTATTTCACTTGTGGAAGGTTACACCATGGTAATGTATCTATAGCATTACGTTTCTCCAATTTATGTGTAGGGTTACCCCAAAATCCTCCGTCAAAAGAAAAAAAAATCCATCAAGTCAAGATTACTTTGAATTATTCGTTTAATATTTATCTGGTATATGCGTTCCCACTACCAATCAATTTGACATAAATGCAATAGTTAATGAATTCAAAAGTTTTAATCCCTGAATTTATCGCATACAGAGGATTCAAAGCAAGTACATTTTACCACTCGGCCGTTAAGGGCATCCCTATAACGTTCATAAGACTTTAAGAGCTATGCACCAAAGTTTGTCCTAACGCATATGCTTTGAATAATATGCCAGTAATTTTAATGCTTGAAGGAGCTTCACACAGGTTGCTTGAAACGTTTCTCCGAGTATTAGTTTTCCTAATATTGGAACAACTGAACCAAAATGTTGTGCAACGCTACATTCATTAACAATGGTAACTTTTTTAATTTTTTGCAGTGTTACTTTACATTTTTCACGCTGTGTTTCTCACTTCCTCCCCATTGATTCAGTTTCTTCAATTTTTATTCTGAGACTGTGACTACATTGCAAAAAGCTTGGAGCTATACGTTTTTATGAAATTTCGCCTTTTTAGAGTTATTGCTTGACATTGATTAGTATTAATAAGTTTAAAGAAATATAGCGTTTAGTTTTTATAAACAGTTGATTATTCCTGCATAAACAAACAACATTTTAAGTTTATCAGAACGTTTTATTGAAGTCTACCTTGGAGTTCACCCCCCCCCCGTACTTCTTCAATAAATATATTTTCAAAAAATATGTTTCATTCTATCATATTTTTAAAGCATAAAAACGAAACATCATCTTAAAATCTATTCGAATGACGAAACATAATTTTTCTACTTATACGGTTTAATATATCTCGAAATATAGATTAAACATTATTTCGAGATCAAAATCATATCCTACGAAAGAAAAAACCCTAAACAAAAGATGCTTCCTGTTAAGGAGGAAAACAAATGGATTCTTCAAAAAACATATGTTGCTGGAAAATATCGAAATAATCAAAATTGTGCAATTTAATATATTTTCTTTTTCCTTCGGGACATTGACGTATTCCTCCTTTTTCCTCCATATGCCGTGATTTAAACGAAATCCCAACGACAAGCATAAAACGGTTTCGATTATTGGAAAAAGATTAAAGCATGCGTTGTCTCCTTTTCCAAGAGAATTGGTGAGCGTTCATATCGAAATCTATTATGGAAACGCTAAAGGGGAAACAAGAAAGATTTTGACATAAAAGATATGGATATAAAATTTGATGCCTATTTAATCTATTTTTGATTCTTCTCGGCAGTGCATACATATCTTTTAACCTTTTAAAAAGAAAAAAGACGGTTTAGAAATGTAAACTATACGTGGAATTTCAATAATACTAATATATGTAAAATATAAATGTTGTTTTTACCGTATAATACAGCTAATTTCAAAGTAATAAACTGTAAAAATTGATACTTTTACAGTAATAAATTGTAATATTGCTAATTTTACAGTCATAAACTTCCAGTTGCTAATTTTACAGTATTATACTATAAAATTGTTAATTTTACAGTTTATTACTCTTCATTTTATAGTTTTTAACTGGAACCTCTGCTGCCCGTATTATACTGTAAAAACAAGTTTATTTCTTGCAGTGTACTCCTTCTGTTAAAATTTAGTAGCTATTTTTGGAATATTTTGTACTGAGTGTTTATACTAACATTTTTATCGTTTCGTCTGAAGTTTTTTCAGAGATTCCAGGATGCTATGCTATCAACCAACAACTCTAATTTACCAAGAATCCTTTCTTCAAGTCGGTACCAAATCAGTTTAAAACATCCACAGTTCGCACACTCTAAATCTACGTCCGGTTAACCCTTCTTTTGGCACACATCAAAAATTTAAAAATTTTGACAATTTTTTTTTTATTTTAGCTTTTTTGGGGTAACATGCATAAATATTATATAGTTAAAAAAATTTCATGGGAAAAAATGAAAAGAAAATCGGTTTTTTAAATTGTGTATCCTGTAGCAAATAAGAATGCATAAAAATCTTTTTATAAAATTTAATCAAGTATTTATTTACAATACAACTACATCTATCTATAAATTATTATACAAATCAAAATACAAAAGAAATTAAAAAATAAAAGAGAACATACCTGTAATCGACGTGACGCCATGTTGTTTTGGTAGAACACACTGTAACACTTATAAACTTAATACTGAGCGCGTTGCTTTGTAAATAGCCACAGTAAAGACAGATATTGAAAAAGAAGGTTAGAATAATGCTATAGGTTAAAATCCAGCCCCCTAGAGGGCGCTTAATTCAAATTAAAAAATGTAGAAAGTGATGTATCTTGTAGGATACATTGCCAAACTAAGGATTAATAAAGACTCTCCCACCAGTATACCATCCAAAGTTTGCTTTCTAATGAATTCACTACTTATCCAGCAATTACATAAAACTGACTTCAAGATAATCATTTGTGAAGTCATTAGAAAGCAAACTAGTTGTTCTGGTATACTAGTATTAGAGCCCTAAGGAAATTTACCTTATCTTAGGAGAGTTCAAGCTTGGATGCTTAGAGCTTATTTGGTACCGATTTAAGAAGTTAGGGTATCAGCCCGAGAGTGGTTAAGCCAGTGGAAGCAAAATGGTCAACACAATAGTTTAACTGTTTTTATCACACACACAACTATTTCGTTTCACGATTAGTAGAAATTTTTGACAATGATGCCAAGGATCCAGTTTTTTTAGTTTAAAATCCACCTTGCTTAGAACACTTTTATGTTTTCCGAAGCAGTTTAGAAAAATAATAAGGTAAAAGTGAATGACGAAACACGTCTTCGAAAATGTATCAACTAAAGTAATTGCAAAGCACGAAAAATTAAAATTGATTCGTAATGGGATAAAACATGCGTATTATGTATTAATGAATTAGTTTGCTTCTAAATACAATCGAGCACGCTTAATGGAATAGCCATTTTGCGACAAAAATTATTCTGATAAGCTTATATTCCATTATACCCGGATAAAAAAAAAATGCATTACAACGGTTTGGCATATTGAAAGGTATTATATTAAGCAGGACATTCTTTAAACCGATATTCTAATATGCGGGCTCGACTATACCTCTTCATATCACACTGCATTTCCTAACATTTTTTTTTCCTAATAAAATAAATCTAACACAAAGAAAATGCATACTCATACCATGAACCATAAAAAAAGTGGAGATTTACTCTTACAAATGCGGACAAGGAAAGTAAATCTTCCCACATGTCATCATAAAAAATAGGTTCGAAGAATTGTATCAAAAGGGGAATCTGTCTCAGTCGATAGCCTATGCGGTGGCACTTTTTTTTTCTCCAGCAGAAAAAACGATATATCTTTACATTCTGGGGAGCTAGTCAATAAACAACTGGACCTAGATAAGTTTCATTGTTGCGCACATCAGATACTTGTTGGGGAATAAATGTCAAAATGTAGATAATTTGTGGTTTAGGTTGCATTGACGATGCTGTTGAATAAAAATATATTTGGTCGTAAATTCGTTGATAAGAAAGACGAAATAAGTGAATTCGGTTCATCAACTGGAATATGACTTCTTATTATGCTCTTGAATTTTATTATGTAAGATGGGTCTTTTTCTTCATCTTCTTCTTTTGAGAAAGAAAGCATGGGTGAATGAAAATGTGAAAATTACGTGGGATTTCAAAGTTATAAATTTTGATTTCAAATGTAAATTTATTTAATTAAAAAAATTATATTTAAAGATAATTTTAATAACGAAGTTCTTTTAGGTCTCTTACTAGTTCATCTCTTTCTAAATCATTTTTGAGTTGAAGTAAGCACGTAATATACAAAAGTAACGAGTTCTTCAGGGATTAAATAATAGCTAAATAAATAAAAAAATATGTTTTAATAAAAAAGACAAATACGATTATAAAGACAGAGAAGTGAAGCTTATAAATGTTTCGAATTTATTAGTTAAAATGATTTCTTCTTTTTTTCTTGAAAAAAAAGGCATGGGTGAAAGAGAGGATAAAAATAACATGAGAATTCAAAGCTATAAATTTCGATAGTCAATATAAAGCAATTAAATTAAAAAAATATATTTTAAGCTTATTTTATTTACGAAGTACTTTTAGGTTTCTTGCCAGTTTGTCTCTTTCTAAATCATCCATAGTTGAAGTAAGTATGTCGTTTACAAAAATGACGGGTTCTGGTTTTAGTATTTAAATAATAAATAAATAAAATACAATACATAATAAATAAAAAAAGAAAACAGGATTATAAAAGCGAAGTGAAGTTTGTGAATGTTTTAATTAATTGTTCAGCATGTGTGTGTGTGTGTGTGTGTGTGTGTGTGTGTGTGTGTGTGTGTGTGTGTGTGTGTGTGTGTGTGTGTGTGTGTGTGTGTGATTTATGGTGCTCTGATTTTGCTACATTTCTTGCTTGAATGATGACACTTTTGAAAATTAATATTACAGAAGACAGTGCTAGAAATGGCTTTCTTTCTATGAAAAGATGAATTCTGAAACTCAATCATGACTGACGACAAAGTATAAAACTAAATTGCAGTTTATTTATACGTATTGGAAGAATTCAAACAATAGTTAAACTGTGAGAGAGGCCATTAAAAGTAATTTTACACACAAAACAGACCAATATTTTAACCTTTAATAGGGAAACATCCCTAAATCTAGAGTGGAGCAGCGGAAAGCAGTTTTTGAAAACTTATTAAGGGACATATAAACAAGCTTAACGTATATCCACAATATATAATAACTGTACTTCAACTTCAGAATGTGAAAATTGTCGAAACGATATCTAATTGACTGAATATCAAAACATACCTTTGTGTATGCATTTTCATGTGCAACTATCACTTACTTACGTTGAGTTTAATGAAGCATTGAATAAATCATTAACTAAATATTTTCCATAGCTCCACTTAAGTAGATGAAAAAATTACACATTTGTATCAAAAATTAAGTTTTTGATGCATTCATACTTAAGGTATGGAAATCTTGGAAACAGAACCCAAAACATTCTCAGGCTACTTGCCTTTCCTACTTGAACATCCCCACTTCAAGCCCAGAGAAAAAGAGACATAAGAAAGAGGCTAAATCACACGGGACTAACCAATTAATCCTCCATTTTCTTTTATGTGTAACTAAAATTACTAAATCTCGGAATATTTCAGAAAAACTTCGCACATGATAGATGAACAACAGGAAAATGTCACGAAGGTACTTAAAGCAGAAATTGTCTAAACAATATTGAAGCATACCTGCATGTATGCATTTTCATCTGCTACTATCTCTTACTTATGTTGCGTTTAATGATGAACTGCGTACGTAATGAACTGAATCTTTTCCTTAAAAAGGGGAAAAAAATACACATTCACAGTAAAAATTCAGTTTGTATAGCATTCATATCTAAAGAATGGAAATCTTTTACACGAGACCCAAAACATTCTCAGGCTTCTTGCCTTTTCTGCTTGAACATCTCCATTTCAAAACGAGACATAAGAAACAAGTTAAATCGGAAATTACACGGGACAAACCAATTAATCCTCCATTTTCTTTTATGTTTAACTAAAATTACTAAATCTCGGAACATTTCAGAAATACTTCGCATGATAGATGGACAACAGGAAAATGTCACGAAGGTACTTAAAGCAGAAATTGTCTAAACATACCTTCCTAAAAGTTTCAGTGAGGTTAGAGTCACCGGGCGTTATAAAATTTAACGTTGCGTGCCATGCCAGGAATTTTATGGAACATTCCTTAAAAGAGAAGTTTTACGAGCCTATTCTTCTAATCCACGTTGCCCTCGCCATTTTATTTGTGCCTTCGCTTGGGGTTTTAAGACCACGTATTCTTGGTGCCGCGTCGTTTTTCGTGCACGTAACAGAGATAGATGATTACGCTGCGAGTTTTGCACCAGCAAGGAAAAGTGCCACTGAAGAGATACAGAAATGGCGATCTTAATGTTACTGAAGCAAGGATTTATTAAGTGATTCACAGGAATTCAAGTCTTTGCATTTTAAGTTTATATACCAGTTTGTGATCTTGTTTGAATGAAGTAGTCTATCGAAATAGTTTATACTCCGGTTTTTCATTGGATCATTTTTTTCCTTCTACGGTTAAGTAGAGGTCATGTATAAGGTTTGGCAATTTTCATAGTTGAGAGTACTTTACTGGTACACTTATACTGCGAAGTTACGAGTTATGAAGAGGCTCATCTAACGAGTCTTCTACATTTTAACTGTTGGCAAAATCTCGTTCTGGTACTTTGAGCTTTAAACTCCCACCATGGAAGTTGAAAATATAGGTTTTTTTATATCGTTGTAAACCTGCAAGAGCACATTTTTATGCTATAAGTTTGTTTTGCAACCAGTGTTTCAAAATTCATTTTTAGTGTTGTTGAATAAACTTTTATATTTTATAAATCGTAGCTAACTACGACGATTGTTGCTGACCATTACAAAGGCTACATACTATAAAAAGGTATAATGCTATACTTATTTATCGATCTACACTTTTAAATAATTTTGAATGTGTATGTTTTGAGTCTTCAGTTATTGCTTGAGTTTAAAAGTAACAGTTTTAAAACGTTTTTACAATATTATCTGCATTTAAACTTTATTCTTTATGTTCTTATCATTTCCTTTAAAAATATTAAGCATTATAATATAAATCTAAAATAATATTCTATGCTATATTTTTCGTATAAGCTTTAAAACAAATGACAATCACGCCTCATGTCGAACTAGTCTAAAAAAGAAACTACACATTATTACCTACATAATAACATAGAATAAAAGTCCCAAAAGTGGCCTGAAAGAAATCAAAAATAATTATTCCAAAAGGAAACTTGTATGCCTTTTTGCATTCAAATACATACAGATACTTACAATTTTCATACCAGTTCAAGTCATTTAGTTTGTTGATTAATCTCTTTGCATACAAGTTTTTTATTACGTTAAAGCTGACATGCACAGCCTCGTCCAATATCGTTTTACATTGTACGAAAAAGGACTTTAATTTAAAAGTGATATGCCATCTCAATGTCTAAAAATAAAAACAAGAATGAGTTCTGATTCCTTATTCTCGATTGTCTGACTAAAATGCTTTTTTCTTGACTTTCTCTGTCTCTGCTTCTTAACTCTTCCATTGACCCAAACATTTTAAAAGTCTCTATTTTTCTGTAGGAGAAGTGTTTATAAATGACATTCACGTTTAAAGTGTGTATAATTAATGCAAATATAGAGCTATAAAAATAAATAATTTAAAACACAATTTACATATATTACGTACCAAAATCTCCGAAACTATAATTGTGTGTGTATGGAGTATTAAAATTATCAGTTTAAGTATGTAGTGCAAAAGCAGTTAAATGCTGTTTTTTATCAGTTTAAATGCTAAAAGACAACATTTTAGAAAAAAAAAGCATCAAATAGTTTGGGAATTAGGGAATATTTATTTCTTCGTTTTTTTTTTTGAACCTCGCAAAATTCCATCACCGATAAATAGTTCTCAGTGCTAGATTTATATAAATATTTTCCTTTCTGTTTACAAAACAAACTGAGAAATAAAGAAAAGCAAACTGCCGCTCTTCAAAGTGGACTGAAAATCCAGGGGACCGAGCCAATCAACCGTTAAAACCGGGGCATTTCCTGGGCAGGGAAGTTACAATATCTCAGTAATCCGTACCAAAACAACACAAGGCAAATATTGTCAGCCAACAGTCCTGTGTCAACATGACATCGAGGCAAACGCATTCTTTATTTTCTCCTCTCTCCTTCTTATCTTTTCTAGACAGCAAAACAAGTAGGAGCAGAAGAGCGTGGGCGAAGAAGGCTGGAACAGAAAGAGTAAAGGGGATTTCTATGGGAACTGGAAATCGATAACTAATGAAGGAGTGAGGACCATATTTTTCTTTATTCTTCCTAAAGAAAAAAAAAGTTTTGGGGAAAGAATAGTGGCGATGATAAATCTCGTTTTTCGGTATTTTCGTTTTATGTTTCGTTGGTCTTGGTGTTGAAAACTAAACTTGGATTACTTTTTCAGAAAAAAATATAGATCTATAATTGAATTTATTCTAATTTTCTTTAAGTTAGCTGCCCCATTTTATTGTTAATGCGCTCAGTATATGTATATATATATGTATATATATATATATATATATATATATATATATATATATATATATATATATATATATATATTATATATATATATATATATATATATTATATATATATATACATATATATATATATATATATATATATTATATATATATGATATATATTTATATATATATATATGATATATATATATATATAATATATATTTATAATATATATATTATATATATATATATATTATATATATATATACTATGCAAATTAACTATAAAATTTAATACATTATAAGCACATATTTATGCAGCTTCAGCGCTTTCGGTGTGTATTGTGTTACCAATCAACAGCATTTATTTATAATCCCTTTTTAAATCAGTACTAAATAAGTTTAAAAAATCGAGGGTTCGATCACTCTTCTGCCAAGCCTCATTTTGTTAGGACTTCTCCACCATTAATCCCAAACAAAGTATCTTCCTGCCAATGAATCGTGAATTTAATAAAAAGCTTATTGATCTCTCTGATGAGAGTGGTGGCTGATTCCTTAAAAAATGAGTACTAGTTTTTGAAAGAATTGTTGGCTGACAATATTTGCTTTTTGTTGTTTTGGTACGGATTACTAAGATATTGTAACTTTCCTCCTGGCCAGCAAATACCCCGGTTTTAACGGTTGATTGGCTCAGTCTCTTGGATGTTTAGTCCACTTTGAAGAGCGGCAGTTTGCTTTTCTTCATTTCTCAGTTGGTTTTGTAAACAGAAAGGAAAATATTTATATCTAGCGCTGAGTACTATTTAAACGGTGATTAAATTTTGCATGGTTCAACGAACAAAGAAATAAATATCCCCCCGTCCTAAGTTAGTCGTGACATTTATGTTGAAAATTTTGTACAGAATTTGGTGATGCATTTGTCGTCCTTACTCTTGTACCAAATACGGAACAGGAGGATTTCATGACTTTGCTTCAACAGTTTCAGGAACTTCAGAATTCTATGCTTTTAATTAAAGCCATTTACGCTACGAGTATTTTCTCCTTAAACCAGTACAAAATTGGTTTCAAATATTATGCTTTCGCACACTTCGTTAAAGACACGCTGCATTTAGCACGGACATCTTCCTCCAGTAATAGCATAAAACTATCTTCTAGATGAAAATTGTAAAGTTATTTTGATCAAGTTATCTCTCAGGTACAAGAGCTTTTACAAAACAGGTCGTGGTAAAGGAGTTTATGGGCTTTTGAATTTTTTTAACTTATATGGTACTGAAGAAATGACTGTTCTGTAAATGCTGCTAATTGATAGCATATCACCCTATAATTAAAAAAAGAAATATTCAAACAGGACTACAAAGTAATTATTATTTGTAACCAGAGTACAAAAGTATTAAAATGCAATGATTAATTTGAGACAGAGGGAGAATAAATTTGCAAAAATGAAAAACACTACGTGGAAATTCCGGTTCATGTAAGATCTTCATGGAAAAACAAGGACTTTTCTTTGATTCTTTTAAGCAGAATACAGTTAAAAATACGATAAGTCACTGATATCTATAAGTTAAGGACATTTGTTTTTCCAGTTAAATCAAAAACAACCATGATCTTAAAACTAAAGAATAAATAATCTACAAGCATAACAAAACTTAGAAACATACTGCAGTTGAATTCTATTGCTGTTTTTTAAATATGAAATTATTTTAAATCTTTACTGTAGCGTTAAAACATATTTAGTGGCTACAATATTTAGTAGTGAGCCTAAATTAATACCTCTTAGACGTCATTTACGCAATATTTAAAAAAAGAAAAACCTAGGAAAAAATGCATAATGTGCTGTAAAAAAAGCTCTAAAAAGTAAAAAATAAATGAAACAACTTAAAAAACGGGTAAGGTTTTTAACTGTCAAAATGAGTATCTGCCGGTATTTCCGTTTTCTCATTAAGTTTGATCGGAATTGTCCAATTTCAATCAAACATTTTTGTTTTCTTCGGGATCTCGGTCAGAACACATTATTTTCTCATTTTACTTTCCTGATTTTAACGATTTTGCATTTAATTTCTAATCGGTAAAAAGTTATAATTATCGCTCACAAAGAACATTCAGGTCATGTGTATACTGTAAAAAATACCCAAGTAGCATCAACTCATCGGATTTTGCTCGGCAGATCAACAAACTCCTCGTAAACTGATCCTGTAACGCACGATGACATCGTTTCAATAAGTATCCGAGCACGGTTTTCGATGAGCTACTTTTCATCGGAAAGCGATATCCTTCCGATCAACTTTCCCGATGAAAATAAGCGGAGATATATTCCATCGGAAAACGATATCCTTCCGATCAAGTTTCCCGATGAAATTCCTCGGAACGGGACGGTTCTGCTCGTAAATTGCTCCAAATCTCATCGTATTCTCATCGGATTTTGCTGCTCGGATTCTGCTCGGCCGATGAGACATATTGGATCATCGGCCGATGAGAATTTCATCGGGTTTCGATGAATGGCCGATCATCGGTCAATGAGATGATGCTGCTAGGGATATCTCAGTTTGAGCTCGACTACAGATACCACTTTTGCGCTTAGCACGGCAGTTATATTATTATACTGTTGTTTTTACAGTACAATACAGTTACCTTTATCGTAAAATTGCTAATTTTACAGTAATTAACTGTAAAATTGATAGCTTTACAGTAATTAACTATAAAATAGCTAGTTTTGCAATTTATTACTGTGATTTTACTGTTTATAACAATAATCTCCGCTGTCAGTATAAGACCGTAAAAACAACAACTTTTTTGTAGTATAGAATTTGAACTAAAAGGCATATTTTCTTCAAAGAAAAATTATTTGAAAAATCTGTTTTAAAATGATTTTTTTTTCGGTTGGGTTAGTTCAAAGATATCCAAATTTATGATCCCCAAAAAAGTTAATAAAACCACAATTGGGAAATAAGAGAGATTTTGAGTATATTTTTAGATTTTATTTGTAGTGAAAAGCAAAAAAAAAAACAAACTTAATAAAAACGGAAATGGTTTCCTTTCAGCCTGAACATCAACGCAAGTAAATGATTTCGCAAAATGAACGGAAGAAAACTGAAAGTTGGAATGATTTTGATGGGTGTATAAAGGTCAAATTTGTTTTTTCGCAAAATTTTCTATTTTTTTTCTCTGCTTTTAATAAGAGAAGGAAAAAAAAAAACAAACGAAAGTTGAGGAAGTTTTTCAACCCAATAAAATGCTCTACAAGTGGTTTTATTTGTCAAACAATAACATTTTAGATTTAGATCCTAATAAATTTGATTATTTTTATTGTTATTTATTTATTTATTTTTGGCAAACGATAAAATAGTTTTTTAAAGTTAGATACATCTCATTAAATTAGATTAGAAGTAGAATAAAACACATTATTGATGATTTAACAAATAGAAACGCATGCAGAAATCGACAATCATTAGTTAAGGCAAATAAGACAAATCAGAATTCAGTAGGTATGTTCTTCGAATTTTTTTTAGCTTCAAATACAGACGGGAAGTCAGAAATAAGAAAGTCAGTCAGTAAATATTCTTCCTTTAATAATGATAATTGGCGTCCTTATAATCAACTGACGATCATACAGCTAGCTATGAACATCCATTAACTGTACTTTAACTTATCAATGTTCGATATTTATGTATTGGAAAACTTCATACTTGTTCCCACTGAAATATTGATGTTATGTCCGCAGTTTATTTGGAGAAGATCGAAAGAAGTTTGGAGTTTTCACGTCTAAAGATGATGATGGATTAAAGTAAGATACTAGGAATCAGAGATGTTTTTTCTTTTTACGATACTAATCATCAATATTTCTCAGAGGTTTTTTGCTTGTATAAAAATAGCTGAAAGAAGCCAACGTCTACAGTATTTAGACACCGTCTTCAAGTGCTGATTTGAAGCACCTAGAATCAAAAGAGTTTAGTTTCCAAAATTACTCAATTAAAGATATCTTGTACAAAATGTATGAAAAATTCTCATCTCATTTGGGGCAAGAAATGTTTATATAGTGGACCAATAACTATTTTTACCAGGTTTACCATTAGTGCATCTTCAAGACTCCGTTGGTTCAACTGGAGGATTCTGATATAAAGCTTGATTTATTAAAACTTTTCATTAAAATGAAACTAATGGGTCGAAGCTTACACTCGCTTTACTTCCTTTTTGAAAAGTCTACTACATCCTTTTGTTTCTCTCAGTACCATTGTTTCACCAAAATGTTGAGTTTAAGATCATAAAAGTATCTTAACTGGAACCTTTCTGCAAGTATAATTATAAAATTATCTGTGGTAAATTTCGTTAACGATCACGGTAAATACTACGTAATGTGAAACTTATTCTTTACCCCTCAAAACTTTAACTGTTGAATAATTTATTTTTTTTCAATATCTTCCTCTATAATTTGCAAGTTGTATTTTGGACACCAATAATTTTGTAAAAAAAAGTAAGAAAGTAGTATGACATTAACAAAACATAATAATATGACTGAAATAAATTATTTCACGTTAGTGTCTTGAAATGGATCTTGCAATCAAAATATTGTACGATTATGAGGACCTTAGATAGCGCAACACAATGAAGCATGTCCGACTCACACAAAATAAAAACTACCACATACTTTGGTATGTTTTTTATTGCCAATGGTGTTTCTTACTATGACCAAAGCAAAGTAAACAACATTCTTTTTCCTATTCGCCTTATTTCCTGCAAATCATTTTATAACAAGTTGACTCCAATCTCAACAATGATATTGGCTAGATAAAAAATAGTTTGAGCATTGGAAAAAAAGAGTTGTGTATTTGCATTCAGGAAAATTGGTAAAAAAAAAGTGTTCCAAAAGAGCCATAAAATGATGTCACATTTCCTGTAAAAAATCAGTTTCTAAAAGCTGTTTTTTGTATTATTAACCATGCGCTAACTGATTACTAAGAAATGATAACAGTTCTTCAATGAAACATAACGCTTACAATTTTAAAGTACCCTTAAACTTAAACCTCTTAAATGATGATTAAAACAATTATTATTTTTTTACAATTGTGAACTTAATTAGCAGTGAAGTAGAACATTGTTTTGTACTACACGGCAATTTTTTCTGATTCAAACTCCTTTTTAAATTCTGGCTGAAAATTGGATATTAATCTAAAAAAAGAACGTTTCATTTTTCCAATTCAAAAAACAAGTCACAACTTATAATTAAAATTTTTTGTTCTTCGACCAGTATCACCATAATCAGAACTACGTGGACTTAATTAGCTATTAACTGCGCAATACCTAGTAACTACCTTTTTTTACACGGTCCTTAAAAACGATATCATCGTATTAAATCAGCAATAAAAATTCAGTCTCATTTTCAACGAAATATAAGAAGACTACATCATTTTCATGAATCGAACCGATTTGTCTCCTTTGACAGTTCCTTGTCCCATCCAAAATTTATGCCATTCTTCTTTTTACAGACACATTGATTCATTCATCATTCATTCAAAATGAATCCCGACACGCGATCCAAAAAACAGAACTACGCATTAATTCCACCTCAAACGATATCCGAGCTCTTTCCAGTATAGTTGCTGCAATTTGGGGCGATAAAGAGTGAACCCATCGGAAACCGATCTCCAGAAAGTTCTGTTGTCTTGGCAACGCCGTCGAAATTCTTTTTGGTTAACTTATGCTAAGCGCTTTATTAGTCTTGTCATTTGTAGTTTCTGGTGCTTTATGACCCGAAATGGATAATGTCGTTATCGCTTCATTTGATTATCGTTGATCTGTGCAGAGCTCGCAAGCAGGGTTGTTCGTCTTTTGCCTATTGGGCGCAAATTGCTGAATGAGATGATGGCTTCTATCTTTATTGCAATTGAGTTTATTATGATGGGTTTTTCCGTGTGCATAAACAAGATCAACGTATTAATCATACTTGCGCTTATGATGTGACATCTTAAATGAAATGTCACATCTCAAGAGAAAAAATCCTTTAATTGTTTAACGTATCACTTCATCAAATATGCAGCAAACGATGGATAAACGCGTGAAAAATTGAAATAAATTAAACAATTTCATTGATGTTGCTGTTGTTGTCATGTTATAAATAATTTTCAGTTACTGTGAAAATGTGGGGTGACGTTTCCTGAGTAGGTTGGACTTCTTCATTAATATGAGGGCAACACAAGAAAGATTTGTAACACGAAGGGAGGAAACAACACCCAGGAAACCAGCAGGAATTAAACCGTCGACCTTTTGCTTTTAAGGCGAAACTTCTACTTCTGAGCCACTGAAGTCCCAAACAATTTCATTGAAATAGTTATAACGCTCACGGACTTAGTTACAAGGGAGATAGAGGCAACGCAGACAATTTTCTCTACTTTTAGGGAATTTTAACTCTTAATTTTCGATTTAGAAGTTGAAAAAAAAAATACAATTTCAGACGCTGTTTGATGATGCTAGGGCGTAGATGAAATAAGACTTGGGGCCTTTCCCCAAAAATGCTTTTAAATGTGTCGTTTGTAGTTTCTGGTTCTTTATAACCCGAAAAGGATCATGTCGCTATCGCTTCTTTTATTTATCATTTATCTGTGCAGAGATCTCAAGCAAGGTTGTTTGTCTGTTGATTATTGGGAGCATATTGCTGAACGAGATGATGGCTTCTTTCTATATTGCAATTGAGTTTATTATGATGGGTTTTTCCGTGTGCGTAAACAAGATCAGCGTATTAATCATTACTTGCGCTTATGATGTGACTTCTTAAATCGAATGTCATATTTCAGTGGGGAAAATCTACAATTGTTTAACGCATCACTTTTGTCAAATATACAGCAAGAGAAGGATAAACGCTAGAAAAATTGGAATAAACTAAACAATTTTATTGCTGTTGTCGTGTCATACACTGAAAAAAAAAAAAAAAAGCTGTTGTTTTTGCAGTGCAATACTGTCAGCTGAAGTTCCAGTTTAAAACTGTAAAAGCAGTTATAAACTGTAAAACTAGCTATTTTACAGTTTATAACTGTAAAGTTAGCAATATAACCATTAAATGAGCTGTAGAGTGTATTATACTGTACAGTATTATACTGGTAGCAGAGGTTCCAGTTTAAAACTAAAATGCACTGCAGTAAACTGTGAAACTAGCAATTTTACAGTTTATTACTATAAATTAGCTGTAAAATTAGCTGCATTGTAGTGTAAAAAGCAACATATAAATTTAGTGTAGTTATTTAGAAATTACTATGAAGATTTAGGGTGCCATTGCCTCGGGAGGTTGGACTTCTTTACTTACATTTAGGATAACACAAGAAACACTTGCTATACAAGGAGAGGAAATAACAGCCAGGGCAACTGCGGGAGTCAAACCCGCGATCTCTAGCTCTCTAATCGAAACTTCTACCTCTGAACCACCGAAGCCCCAAACAATTTTATCAAAGTAGTCATAATCTCATAGATTCAGGTTCAAGGAAAAGACAATCAGGAGAATTGCCTATACTTTTAGGGAATTTTTACTTTTAACTTTCAATTTAGAAGTTAAAAAATACAATTTCACACGATATTTGATGATGCTAGTATTTATATGAAAGGAGATTTGAGACCCTTCCCCAAAAGTGTTTCTAAATTTAAGGACGAAGAATTTGGGATCAAAATTTGTAAAGCCAAATACAAAGTAAAGAGAAAGTAAAAGAATCAGTTGGTCCGCACTTAATTTTTTTTTAAATCAGCACTTGATACACGGTAAAAAGTACCGTTCCACCCCCCCCCCTGATATTTCCTGTACGTCTGACTTTTTACACCCAATTTGTTGACGAAGTGGGTTTTCCCTGTTTTCTGCTTTAACTCTGAACGGTTTTAAACTTTCAGTTTTAAATCTATTTCTCCCTATGTGGTACTGCTCTACATACGAAAACCTTCTCTTTTCTAAACAATTTTAAAGTTATTTTGTACGCTTGCTCTTCTTTTTCAGCAATTATTTTATGGTGTTCAAAATTTTGTTAATAAAATTGTGACTCAGTTAAACTGTTCGTCTTTCAGTAATAGGCAACGCGTTGATTCGCGCTATTCTTGAACGACAATAGTAGATCTTAACTAGAGATGTAAAATTTCCGGAAATTTTGAAGTGATGGAAAAAAACCGTTTTTTTCCTGTTTTTTTCCGGACAAATTGGAAAATAATGAAAAATTGACTTTTTTACTATAAAAAAGAGCGTTTTTTAATAGTTTTGTTTTTCTTGGACCATTTGAAAGGTTAATCATTAAAAATATATGCAATCAACACATATTATTTTTCCTGATGGCAGAAATACGCATAATTAGGTAGGTTTTAATAGGAAAAAATAGCCTTTCTGTTTTATGATTCAAAGCTTACTTGGTCAAACCCCACAAATGAATCATATCGTCATTTCACTGTTAATATTGGATAAAGTGTGTCCAACCCTTACAAAAAATTTCTATTTTAGACTGCCTTTAAAACTTAAAATAATAAGTAGATACTTTCAAACATGAATAATAGTGTTTGACAGAAAAATCAGAATGATTTTTCTCCCTTGCAATAAAACCTCACTATCTAAAAATGAAAACTATTGAGTTCTGGTTTCCCCCACCCAATCTAAATCCAAATGAAAATCAAATGACTTTTTTTTAAACCGTTCTAATAGAAAACTATAAACTGCGTAATGGTTTCTAACCCTGAACAAAATTGAAACTGGAGTTTCAACTTACTGCACTGCCTTGCTAAGCACAATAGTCGTACCCCAACTTTTCAACAAAACCAGAGTTATTAACCAGAGGTTGCTCTCTGTTTTGTATGTGTTATTAATAAAATGTTTTGTAGTCATTTGTGATTGGAAACTTTTTTTTTTAATCTACTGAATAAAAAGTCATCACAAAATATATGGAGGCGTAGCTCTTTAAAATGCAATATCTCAGTTTGAGCTCAATTGCAGATTCTACTATGTGCTTAGCAAGCATGGCAATATATTATACATTTATTTCGCATAGTCAGCGGAAACCGCGTTCTGTGGCTGAAGTTATGCTTACTCATTTCATGAAGAAGTAAAATTAGTTCTTCATTAAAATGACGTTGGTTTTGTTAAAGAAGTTTCTGTGTAGAGTTGTTGTGTTGAGAGAGTTTTAATAGTTGATAGCATTGAATTCTGCTTGGAATTTGCAATAAAGGTAGGTGTACTTACTTTAATATAGTTTTTTTTTATTATTTAGTTATTTATTTTATATTTTGTGCTACTTTAAATACACAGAACGTTAATAATTATTATCTTAGTACGATTTGAACTCTGAATTGTTAGACACATAAAAATCTGAAAGATATGTAAACTATACTGGCGGAAAAAAAATCCCAACACCAAGAAAGACTTGTGTCAGATAAACGAAATTTGGTAGGCGTGTTTATACAACTGAAAGATGACATCGATCGAAATTTCGCGTTCCGCGCATAAGTGTGGCACAGCTGGCGTCACTCAGAACATTTAAATAAGGCTTGTTTTAAAAGCGTGTTGTGAAGCTCGTATGTATTATTTTTCCGTGAAATTTGGCGAATTGCGTTCATGTTAGCTAGGAATGCCTTTAAGAAGACGAAGAAGCCATTATCAACAGCTCACCGAGTTTAAACGAGGTCGTACAATTTGGCTACGAGAAGGTAGATTTTCATTTCGTGATATTGCAGAAAGACTTGGGTGGAAATCTTTCCACCATGCATGATTATTGGAAGCTATGGGCAAGGGATGGTACTACCTCAAGAAGATCGAGTTCCGAGCTGCCACGTGGCACGAATGAGAAGGAAGATCGCCGAATCTTGCGTACGGCTGTGGCTCATCGTACTGCATCTGCGGCTGACATTCGAGCTGCAGTTGGTACCGTCGTGACCCAAGAAACGGTACGAAACTGTTTACTTCAAGGACAGCTCCGAGCCAGGCAGCCCGCAGCCGGTATTCCATTGACTGCAAACCATTGCCTTTTCCGACGGCAGTGGTGCCTCGACAGAGCTCACTGGAGATCGGAGTGAAGATCTGTTGTAATTTTTGATGAAAACAGATTCTGCCTTAGTGCCAGTGATGGCTGTATATTGTTCAGAAGGAGGCCAGGGGACCGCCTGCATCCAAGCGGTCTACGGCCTAGACACACGAGACCCACACCTGGAGTTATGGTCTCTGGAGCAATTTCCTAAGACAGCAGGGGCATTCTTGTGGTTATCCCAAACTCACTGACTGAAAATTTGTCGTCAGTCTGGTAATTTAACCAGTAGTACAGCCCTTCATGAGTAGCATTCAAGGGGGCGTTTTCCAACAGGATAACGCTCACCCTAACATCGCTGCTGTAACGCAATGTACTCTACAGAGTGCTGACATGTTACCATGACCTGAAAAATCACCAGGTATGTCTCCAATTGATAACGTATGGGATATCATGTGACGGCACCTCGAGCATCATCCACAGTCAGCAATGACGGTCCTAGTATTGACACAACAAGTGCAACAAGCATGGAACTCCATACTACAAAGTGACATTCGGCACCTGTATGACATAATGCATGCACGCTTGCAGGCTTGCCTTCAAAATTCTGGAGGTTATACCCTCTACTAAATTAACATATTTTCACATTTGCACAGCATTTTCTTAAACTTAAATTAGCCAGTGATCTTGTACATTTAATCAATTAAACATGTTAACTAGACAATTGCATTACCCAAATTTCATTACTCTACAGAAATTTTTTCTTGGTGTTGGGTTTTTTTTTCCGCCAGTGTATTTAAATTAAGTTATTAAATTTTTTGTAAATATGCTGTCATAATGTTAGTAACATGCATATTAATGTAAAATTTTGGAAAATATCTAAATACCAAAAGGAAATTAACAATTTTAACAGAAAATTGATAAATCTATGAAAAACAATTAAATATGTATGTGACAGTTTATTTTATACATACACAAAGTAGAGGAAGTACATAAAGAAAATCAGTTAAAAAGTGAGGTTTTGTATGAAAGAATTCATATTAATAAATGAAAATTTTTATGCATAAGCACTTATCAATAATGAAACAATTTTACCTTTCAGTGGCGATATGCAATTTTTCATAAGAAATAATTTATGTACTTTTAATATCAAAAATACACTAATAGTAGGCCAATTATAAAATCTGTTGTGTTTCTAAAAGTTGGAATTTAATCAGAATTATTTTTTTACCTAATTGAGCAATGGTTCACTTATTACAAAATATTAAAATGTGTTTTAAACATAAATTTCTGTACTTATTTACTATTGCTTTAACATTTTCAATTAAAAATTGTGCTGTCCTAGAGTAGAGAACGTAATGTTTATAATGGCCAATATTCAAGTATTTCCTTAAAAACTGGATAAATTTTATTTATCTTTTTTTCTGCTTTCCAAGCTGAAAATTATCGGGGAGTATGATCAGAAATTGAACATTTTAGAACAATTTCAGTATCCAAATTTCATAATTATCCTAAAAAACTAGTATTTTGTACACAATTAAAAAAAAATGCTCTTTGATACCTGCAATGTAATTAAATAAGGAAAAAAAAAGAACGAAAATAATGGCTATATGCTTTTGCATCAAGATGTTTAGGGGATTTAAATGAAAAACAAAAATGCAGGATTCAATAAATTAATGCTTCAAACAATTATAATAGCAAAAGATTTTCTAGTCATTTCTTTCTTAAAAATTAAATGGAAAAATTCAATTTTTCCGAAGTGGAAATAAACCTCCTCGGAAAAAAACGGAAAAAAACCGGTTTTTTTCCGAAAATTTCCGGTTTTTTTCCGACCATTTTCATCTCTAATCTTAACTCATAGCTGTGTACTTGCATTGCTCTGTAAGGGCTCTGCTCCACATTGACGTAAAGCAGAAAAATAAAGCAGAAACGTAAAATGGATTACATAGTGTTCCTATGGAAAGTACCCGGATATTCGGTTTCTGCCTTCGGTTTCGGTCGCGTTTTACGCTGATGTGGAGCAGGGCCCTAACAGCAGCTTCCGCTTCTATGACAGTGGGCTTGAGGTCGATTCCCACCGATACTTTTAGTGTAATTTTCTCTCTTTGTTCGGTAAATAGTTATTGTGTGTCAAAAGACTTTGAATAACTTGTAATGTTGTGTTCATATTGTAAAATACCATCCGTCGTGTTTATGGAACGAATCAATAATTTTTAACGGGATATAATTGTTCTTTTACGGTAAAAAAGCGTCATGTTTTCGGATACACCCCGTAACTTTTACGTGGAAAATTTGTCCTTGTACGGTGGAAAACCGTTGTATTTACAGATTAAGGGCCCTGCTCCACATCAGCGGAAAACGCGATCGAAACCGGAGGCAGAAACCGAAAATCCGAGTACTTTCCATAAGAACATCATTTAATCCATTTTGCGTTTCTTCTTTATTTTTCTGATTTACGTTAATGTGGGGCAGGGCCCATACTCAGTAAATTTTAATGTTTTGCGCAACCACCCAGTCTATGGGTTCAAAACTGCGAATTTAAAAGTTTGTTGACATTGTTAGCAATTAACTTTCTAATTACTATATATCATTCAATTTTGTTTTTGGCACCAATTTAAAAGCTTGTCCCACAACCAACCAACCACCTACCTATCAACACATTCAAGACAGCGCAAGTATAATAAAAGCTTTATAATTAAAAATAAAAAAAAACATTTAGAATCCGTAGCACAGTGGCAGCTTGAGCGTGATTACTTCGTTCGAGTATTCTGCATTAATTCGATGCCCCATTCATTCAATAAATCCTTTTCCAAATATCCACCATAATTCATTCATTCAAATACTTCATCGCACGCAACTCATTAGGAATTTGCGTTGAGCTGTGAAATTTCCTTGTAATCTCTAAATGCTCATCGACCAATTTCCCTTCTGGCTGGAACCTTTTCTTCGCAAACGAGCGACAAAATAGCCAAGAGCCGAAACAATTATTTTATAAGTACGGTCGCTTAGCAACAAGAAATTTCTCACAATTAACTTGCTTCCTCCGTATTATTAGGGACATTCTCTGTATATTCTTGAAGAACGGGAAATGATTTCACTGAAGGCAATTTTAATGGCGTCAAATTAACTGCAGGTATGAGGGAAAGATAAAGTATCCCGATGAGGTGTGATTTTGAAGTTTTTCTGTATTTTCTTAACAATTTTTATGAAAATGTCCTGTATACGAAGAACAGGAAAGTTTTTGTGCAAAAACATGCCTAACTAGCAAAGATATGTTGTTTGATATTACGAAAACAGAACAAAAAAAAGAAAAAAAAGAAAAAAACGTCGTTATAATGCACGCTTTAGTTTAATCTGTGGGGACTCTTTGTGTTATTATTTGTCTGTGCTTTTCGCAATAAAAACATTCACAGTATCGGTCTAAAAATAGCTCAAAAATCAATTCTCGATTTTACCATACCGAAAATTATCTGATAGATAAATATATTTTGCGGCTTTTTTTTTCTTTCTTTGAAAATATTCATAATATTGGAAAAACTTTTGTAAGTCTAATTTATAATGCAAAATAAAAATTTACTCACGAGTGTTGGTACGTGACTTCTTTTCTAACTCAATAATTCATTTCTCGACCGATTAAGTCATTTTGTAAATATACGTGCGTGCATAGTTATGTACATTACTTACTATGTAATATCAATTTTTTAAAACCTATTCCTGTTCCAATTGACTTCCCTCAGTCTTGATAGATTACCCTTATGCACTTAACTCTGATTTATACTTACACCCTCTTGATTAAATCGATACATTGTCGAGGATCGATACTGCGAATTGCTTTTTCTTTTCTCCACTCGCATTCTTTTGGTCAGGGCCCGAGCAGTTAAAGAGTTTTCAGCTAATGGTTCTCACGGAAAAAGAAAAATACGAGGACGGAGGAGAGTAGTTTTTCCTCTTGTTGTGTGAGAAATGGTTCGAAATTTAGATTCATTGTCCTTTTGTAAAAGATTGGTGACTGGTCGTGTTTCGAAGGCACTCTTTGTAGTTGATTGAGGTAACAGAATTGATGTGATCTGGGAAATCAGGGGCTGATTGTTGATTTAATTCCGAGTGTGTTTATTGGGGTGCTTCTTTTTTGAGCTCTCTATTTGAAGAGTTTCTCTGAGTATTTTTTATTATTAAGGATCATTTTGATTCTGAAACAAAGGAAGATATTTATTGATTTGGGTTGAAAATTTGAGAATTAGCAACTATGAGGTGTGTGTATCAGAAAAATATTTTTCATAAATAAATTTGACATTGGTTATCTGAAAACCTTAAGTTTAGCAATTTTGGTTGTATAAATATAAATTAATTTTATTTTTGCTGATTAGTACATGTCTGATAATTCAAATTCTTATGTCTTCTTTAAAATATAAATTTAATCCATTTAAAAACGTTTCTTGACGCAAATTAAAGTGATGGAACTGTTTTTGCATACAAAATATAAACTCATTGCTTTTTATAAACTATGGTGGCTTTATTCCTCGGTTTCGTTTATAAGTTTAATTTTTTAAACATCTTTTGGGATTTTTGTGCGAAAACACAATATTTCGTCAAATTTTCAAGGCAAATACGAGGATGGAAGAGTAGTTTTTCCTCTTGTTGTGTAAGAAATGGTTCGAAATTTTGATTCATGGTGATTTAATTCTGAGTGTGTTTATTGGAGTGATTCTTTTTTGAGCGCTTTATTTGAGGAGTTTCTTCGAATTTTTTTTTACAGTATTATTAAGGATGATTTTTCTGCTGTAGCAAGTACAGATAAATAATTACTTATTTTTGTATTAAATTTGAGTACCAGCTAGTGTGAGGTGTGTGTGTATCAGAATAAACATTTTTCACAAATAAATTTGGTATTCGTTCTCGAAAGACCTTAAATTTGGCAGTTTGGTTGTGTAAGTATTAATAAGTTTAATTTTTGCTGTTTGGTAAATTTTTGATAACATTAATTTTTCATCAGTAAATTAGTTGCATTTAGTTCACTTAAACGCTTTTTGACGCAAATTAAAATTATGAAACTCGTTTTGTATACATTATGAACTCATTGCTTCAATAAATAATGTTGGTTTTATTCAACGGCTTTGCTTATAAGTGTTTTCTAAAAATACCTTCAGCATTTTTTATTTATTTATTTTTTGTAAAAACACCTTATTTCGTTAATTTTTCAAGTCAAATACGAATATGGAAGAAAGTAGTTTTCACCTTGTTGTGTAAAAAATGGTTCGAAATTTAGATTCATTATCCTTGTAAAAGATTGGTGACTGGTCGTGTTTCCAACGCATTCCTTGTAATTGATTGAGGTAACATGAATGAGGTGACCTGGGAAATCGGAACCTGGTTGTTGATTTAACTCTGAATATGTATATTGGAGTGATTCCTTTTTGAGGGTTCAATTTAAAGAATTTCTTTGAGGTTTTTATTATTAAAAAGGATCATTTCGCACCTGAAAGGCAGGTCGTCACTTATTTGGGTAGTAAATTTGAGAGTCAGCACGAGGGAAGTATATGTACCAGAAAAAAATACTTTTCGCAAATAAATTTGGCATTCGTTATCTGAAGACCTTAAATTTAGCCATTTGGTTACATTAAAATACATTTGCTTTCTTTCTGATATTTGATTTTTTATCAAGAACGTGCGAGCGTTTTCCGAAATTCAAGATAAAGGAGTTTAAGAAAAGATACGTCTTACGGTTTATTAAAGCAATTATTATTAAGTAAGTTCTCCGCTTTCTAACTCTTAACTAGAGGCGGACAACGGCAAGTTCCACACCTGATCAGAGGTTATCTACGCTGATTGTATGAATGTGGTGAAAATTTCGGGTCTTAGTAATTAGCAAAGCTAATTCCGTCATGACTGTCATAGTGCAATATAATTTCATTTAGGGAGCAGTTTTGAAATAAGGACTGCGATAATAATCACCCTGTTGATCAGTGGTTCCCAACCTGGAGGCGATCGCCCCCAAAGGGGCGATTTGACTCTTCAAAGGGGCGGTAAATTCTTAAAGATCGATAGGGCGACGATGGGTACCCAAAAGAGAAAACAGTAGTAATAAAAGGTAGCGCAAATCGAAACTGTAAATATGTACGAAACCAGTTGTTCGGAGTGCAGACAGTTAATCACAAGTGAAGAAAGAAACAATTTAAAAATCAAGAGCTTCCTCCATGCACCTCGGATGAACCTTACTAAGTATTTTGTCATTCATTGTCAATTTTATGAATTTCCAGGTTTTTAATTTATTTTAGTTCAAATTGTTATTTTCAATGATCTCAATTCCCACAGATTCTGGTGTAGAAAAGAAAATAATTTCTTGAAACATGTACTGCTTTTTAAAAAGTACGTCGATGATCTTAGTTAAATGTTACCCTTCTTATGCTTCTACCAGTTCGCTTTGTGAAAAAAAAAAGAAAAATAAAGGTAGTAGAGAAAATATCAACGTAAAATAGGCACAAATAAGCAGAGATACTGCAGACACATGTTTCGGGGCTACAAGGAGCCCCTTTTTCAATACAAGAAGTGTGAGCTTTAGGATGAAGAATCATCCGATAAAAGCAACACATTCGAACAAAAGATAGTATAAATAGCAAAAACTGGAAATAAACAAAACAAACAAGACAATGCTTAGAGCCGAAATTTATTACATGAAACCATCAAGAAAAAACCGTTAAGAAATAAATTTCCAAAAGATCAGATAGATCTTAAACATTGTCAAAAATGAAACCACTTATGAATAAATTAGCAATAAATTTGCGAATAAGAAAATTATGTACCGAAGCACTTGTAACACACAGAAAAAACAGCAGAAGAAAACAGAATGAAATAAAATTTTAAATTAAACAAAAAATGTGAACAAAAATTGAAAAGTACAGATAAGCGACACGAAAAGCCAAAGGGCTAACAATAATAATTTATACAAACGGACACCAAACAGCAGAAAAATAAGGAATAGCATTTATATCGGAAACTATGTCAGAACTGTTTTTCAAAATGTGGAAGGATTCCCAAAAATCAAGATCTGATGGATTGGGGCATTTTTGGACAATTTGAAAGGAATTAAAATCGAAAGAATGATTCTTGTCCCAACAGTGTTGCGCAATACTAGACTTATTTAATTGTTGCTTTTTCACATAATTCTGATGTTCTTTTAAGCGGAATTTCAAAGCCCGTCGCGTCTGTCCTATATAGGAGAGATTGCAAATGCAATTAATTTTATAAATACCACAACTGTTAAGAGGATGAATGGGATCTTTAAGAGAAGAGAAACATAGTTTATTCGTTGGAGAGAATACCACCTGGAAATTGAAACGTTTGAGAATCTTAGCAACCTGATAACTCACAGAGGGAAAGAATGGCAAAACAACCAAATTCTTTCTGATGGCAGTTCTCTCAACAATATTCCTTTCGGATTTGTTAGAAAGTTTTTTAAAAATGGAATCAATCAAAGTATGAGGATAGTTTCTATCAATTGCCACAGCTTTAAGATAGTTGAGTTCAGCATTAAGAAGTTCCGGTGAAGAACAAAGATTAATAGCACGGTAAACAAAAGAACTAAATTCAGCGGCTTGAAGGGGACGATGAGCTCAAAAAGGTTGGGAAACACTGTTGTTGATCATATTCAGATTTAGAAGGACATTTAGCATAACAGATTTAAAAATACAGAACTATCCTAGTTACCGTTACAGTTAATGAGAGTAAAAGTATCTCAAGGAAAAGTGAGACAGTTTTTCTCTCCAGTTACTGCTTTTAAACATGCAATTTGATGGATCTCTATTAGTTTAAAAAATGCTCAAATTACCCCATTTTCAGGTTTTAAAGAGGATTATTTGGTGTTCGATACAACTATTACAAAATTTAATTTTTGAATTGAACCAGCCCAGTTCTCAAGCATCAAAACCTCTTTTAATGAAGGTGTGGTCAAGAGAAAATAAGTATAATTGAATAACTCTAGTCATTTAAAAAAAAACAGGAAAAACTCCGTGAATTATGCAATCTTGTTACACGTTTTTCTGTCTATTCAAAAAAAAAAAAAAAAAATAGCGCGATGCATTAACAAGAATTCCTAAATATTATTCCTTCTTTTCTAAAACAACCAAAATATATCTTCACTTGAAGTTCAACTACTGAAGAAAAAAATAAAACTGCAAGAAATACAGTCAAAAATAGCAAAAGGAAAAAACAAAACTCTGAAAAACTCCCCTAGTCAAATCTAAATCAAACGTAGATAGAAAACGTTTAGACAGAAATCGATGCAGACCCCGAGAAATCTTGTGAAAGTCAGAAAAAATCAGAAACGGCTTTAATGTAAACCTCATAAATTTTTATTCTTGGAAGTGTACTTAAAGTGTGACCATTTTCACCGAAAACATATAAAAAGAGTTTTATGTGTGTATTTTGTGTGCTGCAATTTTTTTTTATAAAAAGGCTCTTGAGGATAGCTCTTCTTTTTAGATTCCGAAATGAAAACTATAAAACTAGAAAAAGAGTTTTAATCACTTTCTAGGGGAACATTTAGCGGAAAAAAGGATTTACGAAGAACTGCGTTGCCATTTCCGAGCAATTAGTATATAAGAAAATAACGAACCTTAATTCCTTATTTTCAATATAAATAGGAAGAAAAATTCAGATAAGAATAACTTTTTGAAAGAATAAAATACTGTGTTTCATTTGAAAAATATTATGTTTCTTAAAATTTAAAAGAATTACCAATCGAAACAAAAAAAAAGAGAAATTTCATTTGATTTTGTACAAATAGGACCTTACATTCATTTAGTTTTGCTCAATTTATCTATCAAAAACTATTCTTTTTCTGTTGGTAATTTAGAAATATCTTCCGTCTTTAGAGAGTTCTTGGATGTTAAAAATGTTAAAATATTATGCAATTTTTCCTCATGATTTTTATCTTTTTTAATTCTACTGCATTACATTAGTTTTTTGATTATATTCCTCCAAAAATTATCTTTTAGAACATTAACAAGCTCTACACCAACAGTACTCGTTTTTGGGCCGGAAGATCTCATGTAATTCTCTGAGTAACAGAATGTGATATAATTTTTTTTTTAAGAGAAAACTTTTACAACAAACAAATTTTGGGCTGAATTTGTAAGATACATACACAAGTAACTTGCAAAAAAAATTGATCTTCTAAAAAAGAGGAAGGATAAAAAACTTAGTAACCATAAAGTATAGTTTTTATTGGGTAGATAGAAACACATAAATTAAAAATCTAAAATTTATCGGAAACATAAATTCATCAACGGATATGTTTTAATAACCTTCACCACCACCCCCCCCGACAAATAAAGCTAGTTGAAACCAGTTACTTCGCTGCTGGGGAGGAGAGTGTAAGATGACTTAAATTTAAAATACAGCTATTTTCACAGGGACCTCTTCAAGAAAAGATGATGCCTATAAAGTTTTCTTCGGAATTAGGCAGAACTCTCATAATCCTTTTATGTATTCTACCTAGTCTTCACAACTCACCAACAATTCAGTTTCAAAAATTACGACAAATGTATTAACCCTTTAACTGTCAAGTTATTTTGATTTTTAACACTTTTCCAAGCACAAACCCGAGAAACAGTCGGGTTTGACAAAGAGATGAAGCCGAAATAAACGTCTTCCGATATATATTCGGGTATAACAATACGATGCACTCAAAAAAAAAAAAAAATACCCCGAGTAATACTCGGGCGTGACATTTTCGAAAACCAGCTGTGCCCGAGACTATCTGGGGCATGACAGTTAAAAGGTTAATGGAGTTTGTTTCCAGTTAACCTCAACTGAACTTGTTACTTTTCAAATGGCCCGGTGAGTTAGAAAATAAGTTTCCCTAGGTGACGATACAGAAGTGTGTATGGAAGTCAAACAACATGAGGCGATATTGAAACTCCGACACACTTTTATTTGTCAACAAACGTACCCAACACGTTGAGACACTTAGTCTACCGTTTGATAAGCTTCAAAACACCCTATAGCATATTATCAGGGCTTTGCATACTGCATACACTATGCGTTGAATGGCTATAAGCGCAAGATAGCACCCCAGGTAGCACAAATAACGTTTAAACGTTTTTAAGCTGTTTCCACAACGTTAATAACCATTGTACAACGTTTATAAAACGAATTGTGTTACTTGGGACAGCAGGTCAACGCTTAAGACACTGCGAAACCATACACAGCGACGGCACTGCAAAACCATATTGCTACTCTTGTTTTGGGAGCACCTACATTATCCTCCAAAAATCTCGCAAATTCTGATCTCGTTCCAAGTGATCTTAATATGTTTCCGCCTTTAAAGATCTTTAGAAAAAGGTGCTTTGGAGGCAATGCTAGATTCAAACAAGCCGTTACAGACTTTTCCCGTATACAAGTCCCTGTGGTTTTTCTGGAGGGATTCTTAAGCTCATCAAGCAGTGTGATAAATGTCACAATGTCCTTGGTATGTGGACAAATAAACCCAAGTAGCACACTTTGTTTTAGAAACGTTGTAAAATGGTTATTAACGTGGTGACAACGGATTAAAAACGTTTATAAAACGTTTAAACGTTTTTTTGTGCTACCTGGGAAGTTATTAAACAGTACATTACTGCCTCAAAGGAGAGCTGCATGCAATATTACCAGTAGTTCAATTATGCCATTCACAGTCAGCAGTGTCATTCTTATTATGGACTCATCAGTCTA
This sequence comes from Uloborus plumipes, assembly GCA_038373865.1. Lineage (NCBI taxonomy): Eukaryota > Metazoa > Arthropoda > Arachnida > Araneae > Uloboridae > Uloborus > Uloborus plumipes. Next base: position 131,938 of record JAXGGA010001898.1, read on the forward strand.
TGTAAATCTAGTTTTGTCTTGCCTTTGATGTTTTATCCTATTTTTTGACTTTCACACACATTTCTGACCACAGTAAACAGTTGAAGCTTACTTTTTGACTACCCTTACTGTTTTCACGTATAGAAACCATTTTGCATAAATTCATAATATTCTTTACAAATACTCAATCATTTAACTTCACGTAACCCACTGATATGTGAACATATTCCTCTAAAGAAGTTCACCACGCTCCTTGGTTATCACTCCAACAAGAATATTAAACTCACCGTTGGGAATCATATATTTACAGCTCAGGTTAAACATATTTAAGCAACACAAATAACAAACACTAATTACGAAATTTCGGAATTAATTGCACCTGAGAGAGTAGTAAAATTCTGCACCTTCACCTACTCCAAACGAATACGCTGCTGCAGGCGAAAGCACGTACAGCTTTTATCGATAAAATGTATTCGGACACTAAAACTTCGGAATTAATGTCAAAACACGAAATGCATTGGTTTAAAATTGAAAACACTTTCGGAGTTGCCACATTCATCATGTGTAGCTCAATGAGATAAGAGTTACGTGCGTTACATGTTGTGATAGTGGTATTAACAATGTGTTCGGTAAACGATGAGTGAGGTTGAAAGTTTTGCGTTTTTGAAAATCTACTTTAATGGGTAAACTTTAGCGATAATGTATTGAGCATTTAAATTAATATGTAATTTAGTTTCTATATCTATGTTATAAGTTAGTCAATTATTTTTTACGAAAAATAAAGTATTTTTTATTAATTAAGAAATTATAAAAGTAGGTCTGAGAATTTAACTTAAATCGTTTTATTTCAAAAACCAATGAAACAGCAAAATTTCAAGTTTTAGGAAAACATTTATATCCTGTCATTAAATTATTCAATCAGTTTATAACTCTTTTTACTGAAAGAAATGTATCCTAAATATGGATACATTTTATTTTAAAATATTGGAATTCTTATTGAAAAATTTCAAATCAAGAGTTAATTTTTTTTAAAAAACTTTTAGAGCTTGTCATTTGACTGGCTTTTGATATAACCGATTCATTTACGCAGAACCTTTAAAATAAGAAGAAAAGTTTCCACCTCAAAGAATCATGGGCCTAAGTAAAAAAAATGTAATGAAACTGTTTCTATTTGATGATTAACAGTAATTTTCATTAACCCATTAATGCCTGACATTTTTTTTCCAAAGATATTTTGTGTACTGGCTACAAACAGTGTTTAATGGACCTGAAAAATAATTAAAAAAATATTATGTAAAAAAAAATTATTAAGGAAAGAAAAATCGTCCCTTGAAAGTTACGATAGACCCCAGAGGGTACATACTTTTTTTACTAAACTTTTTTCCACCTACGATATAATATTTAAAAAGACATTTTATAAGAAGAAATAAAATCGGCAGTTAACATAAACTGGGAAGCTGGGAATCACTTTGAAAACTTAGCTTTTTTTCTTGAGATTGTGAACGATGTCATTTTGGATAAAGATCACATTAAAACTGCTACAGAACACACTTTACAATGGTTATGTGCTGCAATATGTTAAAAACGAATTGAAACAATACAAAGGTACTAATTGAACACTATTATTTGGTTGAAATGTCCATTTTGGGGAAATTCAGACTCATTTTTGGACTGTCCCTAAAAAGGGACGCTAGGCATTAATGGGTTAAATGAATGTGTAATAGAAGCACATTTATTTATTAATAATGAAAAAAATAAACGATAAATAAATAAATGAATAATTAAAATTATGAGAAAATAGAGGAATGACTTAAATATAGAATGAATAAGAAAATAAGTTAATTCATAAATAAATACGCAAATTAATAAGTAAACGAATGTAAAGCATACGTTTTATGAACTGAATAATTACTGCATTGGACATCAGTAGATCTCAATTGTTACATAAAATGACAATCGAAGAGTTTCAGCATTTTATAAAGAAAATAAATATTTTTTTTAAAACCACAAATATAACAGTATGTGTATGAATTTTGGATATGACATTTTTTCCCCTCCTATTTAGAGCTATTTATTTTTTGACTATCATCAATTATATATTTGAGAACTTAGGTACAATATTACCCGATAGGTGCTGCAAACCATGAAAATATTTTAACATTTCACTTTGCCCCACATTGCCCTACTGTGAATAACTACAAAATGAACGATGAAAACTATGAAATAAAAGAAAGCATTGGAGTTGCTTTTAGGGTCATTCCTTAGAAATGTCAATCTCAGCTGAAGAAAAAAAAAATACCGAAGTGAAAAAAGTATCCAAACATAAATAAATCATACAATATAAGAAGTTAAAAGAAATTGAAAAAGTATTGTAGCTATCACTGAGATTAGGCATAATAAATAGAATGTAGCGTGCTTACTGCTTGTTATTCGATGGTTACGCTAATCACACTCCATCTTGAGTAAAAATGACTTAAAACTAAAAAAAGTTAAGATTTAATAAATGTGTGTTATTTTTTTTAAAGCCAACTTTATACATTTTTCAAATATATCATGTAATGTTTAACACTTGCTTAACTTTGAGAAATTTTTTGCTCACAACATGAGCATTCATTTTCAGGGTTGCATAAATGTTACGTTAGTCACGCTGCTATTTTGGTTGAAAAAATATCTACAGTCAGTAATTTTGTTTTAAACTCTTAACAGAAATGAAACATAGATACCATTTACAGCGTAAATCCACCAGCATAACTAAAAAATATTTTTTATCCTTTATGTTACAAGTAAAGACAATTACAAAATCAACTCCGAATGTTACGTTAGTCACTATGGAATGACCCTTTAGAGCTAAATATTAATGCAGTGTCTATTGTTTTTATTTATTTTTTTCGACGCACACATAAATTTACTCAAAAGAACATTCAACATTTTTGTTTATCTCAAAGCAATTGCTTATTTACTAAAAAATTAGCTAACCATTTGACCGAAAATAAATAGTAGCTAAAAGCGATGTCTAAATCAATGATTCTTTCCCTTTCTCGACCCGAATTAAATAGTATTTAAAACCACCCCCATTTGCCTCCTTCCATTATCACCCTGAAACGCATCTGCATCATTTAAAATGTTTTAAAATGTGTTTAGGAATTGATGATCATGGTTTCGACACTCAAATGCAAACTGTTTTGTTTTCGATCTGCTTGATTACCTTTACCTGGGTACTAAATTAAAAGACCATCAGAAAAATCTACGTTTTTTCCTATTCGGGACTCTGAATAAATATTTAAGCTCTCGCTATTTATTCAAATTTCATTTGGTTCCCCTTTGGTCTAGAAATTAAGAGCTGTTTGCGATTTTTTTTCTTTTACTTCAACGGGTTTTTGCGAAGATAATGTACTATTTAAACTGCTAATTGAAGTGTATCAAATTTGTTTAAAAGAGCTGCGTAAAACATTTCATATTTATTATTATAAGTTCATGTTTTTTGGCGTTTACAATACTTAAGCTATTAGGAATCTCACTATTATCGCTCATTAAGTTATCTTCTTAGCGCTTCTGAAAATGTTTAAAAAGTTCATGATCATGTAACAATAATAATGCATGATTTATGATATTGTTTTAAACCCATATTAATTCCGAGAAATCGTACTTAATGTAAATAATTTTGAGTAAAAAAATACAATTTATAAGGCAAGTGCACCAAAAAAGATTTAATACTTAGTATACTTCTCATTTACTATTCAATTGGCTAAAATTTTTTCCCTCATCATTTGACTCAGTGGTGTCCAACTTTTTTCGTGCCAAGGGAAATCAAGCAGCGTTTTATATTTAAATCATTTTTGCAGTACAGAATACACATAAAATTTTAAAATATTTTATTCTTTTCTAAATAACATGGGAAAAATATAGAACTGATCAATTAATAGTTAAAAATCCATAAAGGGGTAAATTAATTACCACAAATGCGGCACTAATTTCATAAGAATGGGTGTTTTTACAGAATATAAGGCCAAGAATAGCCTTACTGAGACTTCAGTTAACTTTTCTAAGCGTCATTCAGGCAACACATTAAAAAATGACTCGATACGGACCGGAAATATTTACTTTTCGAATTCGTACACTGTATAAAATTAAGCGTTCCTAGAACAATTAACTCGTAAAAAAAATCAGTAACATAGATTTTTTTTTTATTTAGTTATGCAGACAGAACGTTTTTGTGGTGCAATTCACTATCGAAATCTTCCGTTATTTCTTCCTAGTACGTACTTTTTTGTAACTATCTATTGTTATATTATTAACAGTGATTAAACCGAATTAATTATAATTATTATTATTATTAATATTAATTTAATTATGAGTAATTAGTACTATTTACTAAGACTTTTATAATTAAAAAATTATTGTGTTATTATCGTATTTTCTGTTAAAAAAACTTCAAAACATATCTGGCTTTTTGTACTTTTTTTTTTTACCCTTTTTGAACGACTCTATACATTGGGAATATTACCTAGAAAAATATGCACAATTAACAATACATTAATAAAAAAAATCTCCGAAACGGTGCCAAATTGAAATCGTAATCATTAAAAGTATTTTACTTGTATTTGAGAAGTGTGTGCAAACATTCCTATAAAAAACAAATAAAACAGAGTGCATTACTTTTTGAAAATTGAAAATAGTTTTTCCTTTATTGACACAGCACAATTTATGAAAAAAACAGAAGAGAAAAGAATTAAATTTCCGAGCTTTATTTGATTTTGCTGTTGGATAAATTAACTTTATTAGTTTAAGTCATATCGATAAAGAAATTACTTCAAGGCAAGATTTCACTTTCACAGTAACAGATTTTTTCCTT